>PISX010009821.1:0-67691 GCA_004024625.1 Mellivora capensis | reverse complement strand
CACCTGGGTGGCTCAGTTGGTTGAGTATTCAACTCTTGATTTTGGTTCAGGTCATGATCTCAGGGTCATAGGATTGAGCCCCATATGGAGCTCTGCATTCAGCACAGAGTGCCTGAGATTCTCTCTCCCTCTGTCCTTCCTGCAGTCATTTATTCTCTCTCTCTCTCTCAAATAAATAAATCTTTAAATAAATAAAAGTATACACTTTAAATGTATGTATTATATGATGTATGGATTATGCTTCAATGAAGCTATCTTTAAGAAGAGAAATAGGTACAAGAACAGATACTTCACTTTTAAAAAATCCATCAATAAACATAGGAAAAGATGCTCATTTTTATTAGGCATCAGAGAAATATAAAGTAACACCAAAACAAGATACCATCACACACTACCAAAATGACTAAAATTAAAAAGATGGATAACATGTGTTGGTGAGGATGTGGTATAGTGTATATACACCATTGAGAAGAACTGAAGTTGTACAGGAGCTTTAGAAAGCTATTTGGTAGTAGCTGTTATTCAAGTTGAATATAAATATATTGTAGGACCTGGCAATTCCACTACTAGATATATTATAGATACCTATATATAGACACATACAAATGTATCAGTCATATAGGCACGCCAAAAAATATATGTAAGAATATCCATAGCTATCCACCGGGTTAGCCCGGTGATGGGTATTAAGGAGGGCAAGTATTGCAATAAGCACCGGGTGTTATAAACAGCGACTTATGGAACACTACATTAAAATCTAATGAAGTACTGTATGATGACTAACATAACATTGAAAAAAAAATAGCAGCATCATTTGTAATAGCCCTAAACTGAGAAAATCCCAGAGTCCATAAAAAACAAAATGGATTTGGAATTATGGTACATTTGTACAGTGGAATACCACACGGTAATAGAGATGAACTACTGAGACACACAACAACACGGATAAATTGGGCTAATACTATGCTGAGGGGAAAAAACTGACTCAAAAGAATACTTACTCAAATAAGACAAAGAGTAATCTGTGTCATTACAAATTAAGATAGTAATTATCTTCGGGTAGGAAAAAAGGTAGTGATGGAGAAGGGGGGGTGAGTCATGAGGGAGCTTCTGGGGGTGCTGATAGTATTTTATTTCTTGATCCAGATGCTAGTTACCTGATGTGTTAATTTTGTGATAACTCATCTAGCTGCATACTTAGTGTCTTTTGATATATATATTTAATACTTTAGTTTAAAAGTTTATTTTTAAAGAATGAAAAAATAGAAAGAAATGGTGCACAACAGCACAGTTCCTGACAATGTCAAGAAAATTTGGTCTGTCATTTACCCAGAGTATTTGCTCACAAACAGTTACACAGAATGTGTATTGTCTATTCAATACCTGCTGGCCTATGTTATGAATACTGTCAGTATTTCACCATATTTGTAATTTTTTTAAATTATACGACATACTGGTACCACTCTTAGTTGTGGTAAAACTATGTGGTGAACTATGGCTAATTTACAATCTATGCACAACCCAAACAAGCAAAAAACCAGACATCCTTCAATGTGAAAATAATAATCATAACACTTGGTTTCTAAAAAATCAGAGGGTGAGTTGTTGACCATGGAACAATTTATAAGTTACAGAGCTGTCTACTTCAAGAGCAGATTTTTGCAAGTCCACAGTTCATGTTCTTCCTTTTGTTTCAAAAAGCCTTTCTGAAATGGGCTTATGCTGCAACAAAATAAATGCACAGATTTGATGCTACATCTGCTATGAGGATGCAACAAGTTTCCTAATAGTAAACAGTGGATATGTACAAAATACAAAAACATTGTTTTCATTTTTAATGTTGTTTCTCTGTTGCATTTGAAAACCAAAAAATCTGTATTTAAAACATTTTTATTTTGTAATTTTTTATTCTTTTTGTTCTTAATGTTTTTACCCATGGATTGAGACTCTATTTTTTTTTAAGATTTTATTTATTTATTTGTCAGAGAGAGAGAGAGAGAGAACGAGCACAGGCAGACAGAGTGGCAGGCAGAGGCAGAGGGAGAAGCAGGCTCCCTGCCAAGCAAGGAGCCCGATGTGGGACTCGATTCCAGGACGCTGGGATCATGATCTGAGCCGAAGGCAGCTGCTTAACCAACTGAGCCACCCAGGCGTCCTGAGACTCTATTTTTTTTTTTTTTTAAAAGTAAAAGATTCAAATTTTGATCATTTCTTGCATTAACTAACTTCTCTATAAAGCTGTTTTACTGCATTTTAATCCATGAACTAATTATATATCTCATGTATTTCATTTTTTATACTTTAAAATGTTCCATGGTCAATGCATTTGGGAAACTGACCTAGAATTATCTTCTCAATTTCAAAATATCCCTAAACCTGAATCCATGATCACTAACTTCTATGGTTTCACAAGGTAAAATGTTTATTCACTGATTTAATTTCCTCTTTATTTTTTTAGTAAGCATTCACTAGATGCAATAAGGAGTACAATGAAATATACAGGAAGTTCTCCAGAGAAAAGGAGGGGAGAAAAATTTGGTAGCTATGACACAGCAGAGAGTCATAAAGGGAGAATGACTGAAGCAAAGATCATAGCTTTAAGCATACTGGAAAAGACTAATGTGTATGTAGTCTCAATGGCTTTAAGTCAGTCAACTTCACACCCATTTTCAAAATAAGGAAAGGATTTATAAATATAAAAGTATTTGTATAACTGTAAATGGGGGTCAAAGATTATGCTTTAAAAAGTTCAGGATTTTGTAGTAACTTTTAGCATTCTTAAACTTCTCTTAAAACATGTGAGTCTAAGTTTGAGGTTTATATATTTGACTTATCTATGTGTTTCCAGTAACATATAATGTATGAAAATTGAGGAATACCTCAACTTTCATATGACCCAGGTAGGCTGCTGCTTCAGGAGCTCAATCCCACCTCTTCCCTGCCATTTGGAAGTATCAAAATGGGATTAGATATACAACTTGACTTATATCCACTATCTGTTTGGCACCATCATGCACAATGGGAATACATCTTTTAAAATGACAATTCTAGATACACAAGACATGTAGAAGCAATGGTTGCCTCTAAGAGGACAAGCTGGGAGACTAGAGGTCAGGGATGGGAGAGATCAACTTTTCATTCTGTATCTTTTTGTTCTGCTACTAAAAATCAGAAATCAACCTTCTCAAAAAATGTCATTAAGATTACATCTGGCTCTCTGCTCGGCGGGGAGCCTGCTTCCTCCTCTCTCCCTCTGCCTGCCTCTCTGCCTGTCAAGCAAATAAATAAAATCTTAAAAAAAAAAAAAGATTACATCTTCTACATCATGTTCGACACACACAACTTTTGCATGCATTAACTTTTCACAGAGCTGAAATCCAAATCCCCTCAGGTTTCATTCCTGTCTAGACCACACCTCCTTTCTTTTTCAGAAGCCCACAATCCAGACCTCTTAAAAAGTGTAATTCACATCCACATTCATTCACTTAAAGTTTCCAAAGTACACCTCAAAAATTGTCCCCAGCAGCCAAACATTCAAGAATCCATAAGCATAAATATAGGACATGTTCTATATTTGTAATCCACAAGATTCCCTCATATTAAGGGTTAAAGCTTCAGAATTACTCCTCTTTAAATAACTGGATGATTTTTATTATATGAAAGGCTAATATAAGTCTAAATTATTACTAGCACCATAGTACTCTGCAAGCAGCCGTGCTTCTATGCTTGCTTTCTTGAAAAGCATTTTCCTCTAGGTTATACATACTTTGAAACAAAACAAAATTACGAGATCAGTTTTGATCAGAAAAAAAACAAAACATCCTTAAAATAAATGCTTTTGCTAAGCATGCTCGGGGGGGAAAAAAATGTTGAACATCCTTCTTTCAAGTTGCTACTTAGATTTTAAATGACATATTTGGGGAGCAAAAGACATTCGGTTACATCAGTGCACAGTGTGACCCTAAATTACCAGTAGAGGATTCAAAGGCTAAAATCTGAGAGGCAGGCATCTTCAAACAACAATCTGGTTGTTGAATCAGTATTTAAAGATTAAAAAAGAAGAAAATCTAAGTAACAGGATGACCTTAAAAGTCCTAACCAGGGGGCACCTGGGTGGCTCAGTCGTTAACTGTATGCCTTCATCTCAGGTCATGATCCCAGGGTCCTGGGATGGAGCCCCACATCAGGCTCCCTGCTCCACGGGAGGCCTGCTTCTCCCTCTCCTACTCCCTCTCCTTTGTTCCTTCTCTTGCTATGTCTCTGCCAAATAAATAAATAAAATCTTAAAAGAAAAAAAAAAAAGTCCTAACCAGGTATATCATACTCCGTGCTACTATTTTTTCAAGGTGTTGAAATTTCTAAATGTGTTGTATGAAAAACTACTGCTAAGTCATTTATATCATAAATTGTAAATCCAAAAGGCCCCTAGCTCCACAATATGCAAATGTACTAATTTCACTTTAAATTACTCTCACTTCCTTTCTTTACTAGACTCCGAACAGGAAAGAAAATGAAAGAGTATAATCCAGGAGTTGAAAGAAAAAGAAAATGCAGGAACTTCAATCAGATCTGCATGACTCATGTTGTGTCAATTGCAAATTTCTGATTTCAAGCCTTTAAAAAAAGAAACTTCAAGGACCCTTCAGATTATGTTCAAGTCATATGCCTGATTAGACAACTGAATCACTTTACTGGACTACATTTTTTTTCCCTCAATTCAGATCTCTTCTCTTGCTGCCACAAATATGTTTGTTCAGTGTAAATGGAGTGATGAAGATTGACCTTTCTAGTTGAGCAGCTGGCTGAACAGGATTTTAAATGGTGTGCTTAGGATTTTAGTTCACTCAATTTAAGGCAAAAGGAAATGAAATAAGAGTTTATGGAAGATAGATCCACATACCTAACTTTTATTCTAGGAATTGTATAGCCTCTGTCCCACCCCTTTTGACAAACTCAGCATCTCACATGAAGGTGAAGTGTAACCACAAGTGAAACATTAAACCACTACTGTGTGAAGTTAGGGGCTCCAAAACAGACTTAGTAGCAGCTCTGTCTTTTAAGAATTTTTCCACCTATTTTCCCTGTTCTCAGGGAAAAAAATTTTTAACATAAGGGAAAAAAAATTGCTGTGCCCTTAAAGCTGTGTCTTGTACCTTGATTTATTCCAATGTCTTTTCACTGATTTTCCTTTCAATAGCACTGAAATAACACTTTCATTTCTTTCTTTTGTAACCTGACAAAGCAGTCTTGAAAACTCACTATTCTGGATATGTAAGACCACACATACTTTCAGCATTTTGCTAAATTTTTACTCTTCCTAATCCTTGTCCCCTTTACCTAGTTACTCCTAACACAGCCCATCACTCACTAAAGTCATAAATATAGGCAACTATGTGCAACTGCCTGAGAAATTACATACTCAAAGCAGTCCTCAAAAACAAAATTCCATGAATATCTAATGGAAAGGGGAAAGAGCCTATATTTATGAGATTTCTTTTAGACCTGCTACCTGATTTTCTGTCAATGCTAGTCCATGAGCAAGTGCTAATTTGCATAGCTTATAGGAAGCTGAGTCCAATCACTTATTCACAGCAGGCACAGGGCTGGAAGGGAAGGATGCAGAGATAAAAGACCCAGTCAGACTCTTCATTCAAAGACTCCAAAGTCTAGTGGGAGAGAGCCACATAAACCTACAATCATAACATCATAGATGTGTCACGAGAGGAGTTATGTCCAGGGTAACAGGGGAGGACAAAAACAAAAACAAAACCAAACCCAAGTACTCAACTCAAGTCTGAAAGAATTGGGGAAAGTTCCAGAGACACTAATGCCAAGATGGCATTAGAATCAAGTCTGGAGAGATCCTTAAGAGGAACAGGGGTGGGAGTGTGGGGGCACGGCATTCTATTCAGACGGAAGTAGCAAGTAAAAATACACAGATGTTTGGTTTGAGATGATGGAAATGTTCTGAAAATAGAGAGTGGTGATGGTTACACAACATTATGGATGCGCTTAATGCCGCTGAATGATACACTTTACTTTTGGCTTTTTGTGTGTGCAAGAAAGTTGGGGGGAAGGGGCAGAGGAAGAGGGAGAGAGAGAACGCCAAGCAGGCCCCATGCCCAGGACAGAGCCCCATTCGGGACTCAATCTCATGACCCTGCGATCCTGACCTGAGTCAAAATCAAAAGTGAGATGTCCAGGGGCGCCTGGGTGGCTCAGTGGGTTAAAGCCTCTGCCTTCAGCTCAGGTCATGATCCCAGGGTCCTGGAATCGAGTCACACATCGGGCTCTCTGCTCAGCAGGGAGCCTGCTTCCCTCTCTCCTCTTTCTCTCTCTGCCTGCCTCTCTGCCTACTTGTGATCTCTGTCAAATAAATAAATAAAATCTTTAAAAAAAAAAAAGTGAGATGTCCAACTGACCAAGCCACCCCAGACACCCCTGAATTATACACTTAAAGTGGTCAATTTTATATAATGTATATTTTGCCACAAGTAAAAAAAAGAAAAAAAGATACAGAGGTGTGTCACAGTAGAAACACCAAATAAGTTATCTTTAAGGAAAACTAAATGTCAAGAGAAAGAATGGAGATATACCACAGCTAGACCATAAAAGGCTATGTGTTCCATGCTTACAGAGTATGGAGGCTAATCCGAGGGAAAGAAGGACTGGAAGTTTCAGGCAGGATTAGGAGTTTATACATATAATCCAGATGAGAAGAAATGCAAGTCTGAATTCTGAGAGGTGAGGGGGTGGAGGAAGGGGGAAAATGAATAGATTTCAAAGATAGCAAGACAGAGGAATAAAGAGGACTTGGAGGCTAGATGTGAAGGAACAGGAGGAGTCTGGAATGCCTCTCAGGTTTCTGGTCTGAGCAATGAGGCAGATGATGGTGCCATCCAGCTGGAGTGAAATTGGGGGAAGCATTAGGTTGGATTGGGGAACATGGTAACACCTTTAACGGGTCACACGTGAACCCTTGTAAATAAAGGGTGAAGAAGAATATTTAGAGGAAGTCAATCTGTGGGCTGTGTGCTTGCTTCAAGGCCCCTGGAGAAAGCCTTTTTCCCCACCTCTAAACAGAGCCCAGAACCTCTGTGTCAACCCAACATTAAGGGTTTTGACAGACTCAGGAGGCAGCTTCTCTAGCAAGACCCTGAGGCTGTACCTTCACTGAGGCTCATCAAGGACAGCATCTTTCAACAAAGGTGAGCCAAAGATGAATAACATGGCTGGCAGTTAAGTCCCTCAGAAGTAACTGGGGGAGTTTAATAGGATGGACCAAGATCTGACAGGTTAGAGGGGGAGGGAAAATACTAGTCAGTCTCATTTGGAGAATATAAATAGGACCTATTTTATCCTCTTGGGCTACTGAGGCCTGGAGCTTACCAGTTAAACATTCTAGCAAAAGTGAGCTCATATTATTCACTGACCATTCTGTGGACTACTCTTCGACATTTAACCACATGGTAAGTGTCTTTCTAGGTCATAACATTCTTCTATAACTTCATGTTTAAAGCAGAATAGTATCTGCCAAAAAACAAAATAACAACAACAAGAACAACAAAAAATAAAGTGGGATAGTATCTGATTATATACTATTATCTATTCTACAAATACCCTATTGGTGGACATTTTGGTTTGAACAGAGCTTTTCAAACTAAGTTTTGGCACCAATTAATCACATTTTTATACTATCTAAGAATATATCTAAACATTTTATTTGAAGAGTCCTTGTCCATAAAATTCACTTTATATTTTTGTTTTACCTTTTTTTTTAAAAAAAATATCTATATACTCACTATAAGAATGCATAGCAACTTACTGGCCCTGACTTTTTAATATGAACAAAATCAATCGTTGTTGGGGGTGCATGAGTTTTATCAAGCCACTAGTGTACCATATCGTACAATGAAAGAGGCAGGTAATTCACTAAATGATACTCTGGTGGCACAAAAAAATAAATGCATCTTCAGTAAGTGAACCATGTGCTCTCTGTCAGCAGGATCAAGTGTATTGTTTTCTATCTCCTTTCAATTCCCATGGATGATTATTGGTCCCTCTCCAAGTCAGCAATAAAGGCAGTCAAAGAAGTCTCTACCTGTGTTCATGCTATTCCTTCCACCTGTAATGTCCCTCAGCTCCCCCAGTTTCTGTGCCCAACCAGCTCCTTCTTCCAGAAAGCTTCCCCCGACCACACCCATCCTGCACTACGTGTTCCCCAAGTGTCCTGCCTATACTATAAACACTTAGCACGGTTTATTATGGTGATTCGATATTCACCCACCAAATCTTAAGTCTCTGTAGACTGGAACCTTGGCTTTCACTCTAAAACCTCCAGGCCCTAACACATCACTTCTTTAAATGATTACTAAAAAGAATGCTATGGTTTAAAAAGTGTCACAAAGTCTCACCTGCCTACCAATACACTTATCCACCAGTAATGTTTTCTATTGAGAGTAATCGAGCAACATGCCTAACTATGAAAGTACAGTTTCCTAATAAAACACAATAATAATCTCACAATGCATAATCATCGTTGTGATGCATAATAAGTCAACAAACAATAAGTGATTGTACAAATTACTACCAATGGTAATTACCAAGAATGCAGCGGGATGGCATTCAGTGACCAACTTCTCCCTCCATCAGAGAGAGTACTCACCTCATCTGGCTCTGCATCTATCTAAATGTCCTAAGCCCCAAAACTGTCCCCTACTCTAGTAGGCCTTCCCTTCCTTCTCCATACTCTCCACTAAAATGACGATTTCCTTAGAAAATGGGGTTCAGCTGAGAGAATTCTTTCTCTGCCTTTGTAGTGAGCTATTGCCATTATGAGCCTTATATTCAGCCATTCCTTCATGGGATTTTAAGGTAGAGACACTTTCTTAAAGGGTTGTTAAGAACCTCAGACAAATGGGGATAAGACCACCTGCTCATAGGCCAAGAGAAGTAGAGGATTGCCCAGGAGCACAATAATACTTCATTCATCTAAGAGAGGGTCACTGAAAATACAAGTCCAAAGCTCTTTCTCCCTCATAATGATTGAGGTATTTCAGATTAAAAATAAATGCTGGAAGGTTAATGTTCATTAGAAGAATTATTTATAACAGCCAAGAAGTAGAAATAATCCACTGTGTATCAAATGATGAGTGGATAAACAAAATGTTATATATTCATATGATGGAATACTATTCGCCAATAAAAGGGAATGAAGCACACCAATGTAAATATACCTAATGCCATAGAACTCTATACTTAAAAACTAAGACAGTAAATTGTATGTTTTGTCACAATTTTTTAAAAAAGAATGAAGTAGTGATACAGGCTACAACATGAGTGAACTTTGGAAATACAATGCTACTGAAAGAAGCATTTTGTGTCATTCACAAAAGGGTACATAAAATACGGTTCCATCCACAGGAAATGTCCAAAATAGGCTAATTTACAGGCATAGAAAGCAGATTAGTAATTGCCACGGGCTACTGGTAGGAGATGTCTGCTAACATGTAGAGGATTTCTTTTGGGAGGGCTGAAAATGGTCTAAAGGGCGCCTGTGTGGCTCAGTCAGTTAAGTGTCTGCCTTCGCCTCAGGTCATGATCCCAGGGTCCTGGGATCAAGTCCCATGTCGAGCTCCCTGCTCATCGGGGAATCTGCTTCTCCCTTTACCCTTCTCCCCTGCTCAAGCTCTCTCTCACTCTAACTCTCTCTCAAATAAAGAAATAAATCTTTTTAAAAATGTTCTAAAAATAGATAGTGGTAACAGTTTCAGAACTTTGTGAATACTCTAAAAACCAATCAACTGTACTCCTTAAAAGGATGAATTGTTAGTAAATAACCTCAATAGACAAGTTCGTAAATTATCTCAATTTAGTAAAAGGTCAGTAAATTATCTCAATAAAGCTGTTATTTTTAAAAGGCAAATGCTGGGGCACCTTGCTGACTCACCTTTGGCTCAGGTCATGATCTCAGGGTCCTGGAATCGAGCCCTGCATCAGGCTCCCTGCTTAGCAGGGAGCCTGCTTCCCCCTCTTTCTGCCTGCTGCTCCACCAACTTGTGATCTCGAACTCTCACTCACACTCTCTGTCTCTCTCTCTCTGTTAAATAAATAAATAAATCTTTTAAATAAATAAACAAAAATAAAAGGCAAATGCTAGTAAAAAAAAGTACTGCCAATGTACCTGGGACATTTCAGTAACATTTAGAAAATCAATATTAAGGTAAGGTCTCAGAAACTACATAACTGATCTATCCATATACCCAAAAAACATGAATAAGGTACAAAACACAAACTCAACTAACATCATGAAACTAACAACACATACATCACTTAGAAAAGAAACAAGATTGACAAGAAATTTTTTTAAATGACTGTGCACAATTATACCTTTTGTTGATTGAAAGGGGCAGTAATGTGTAATGGTTAACAATTCAGTCTCTGAAAATCGACTGACCTAGGATCTAATCCTTGGCTGCAGCACTGGCTCTGTGATTCTGAGAAAGCGACTTAACCTTAATGAGATTTCATTTCCTTATCCAACACACAGGCAGTATTTTAACTTCTTTTTTTTGTTGTTGTTATTTTTTAATATCTGTCTCTTTGTCTTTGTCTTTTTATTCACATTTCATTGCCAAATACTGAACTTCTTCTCTCTACTACCTTTCTTTTATTACAGTTGGCCAATTTTAGATTTTTGTCATTTTCTCTAAAGCCATGATTTTTTTTCCCCTGCCTCTGGGCTGGAAATCTGATGTTCTCTTTGTCTTAAGACTCCTATGTTCCCCACGGCTCCCCATCTCCAGAGCTTAAATTATGCTTGAGTCTCTCAGGATGTTAGGGAAAGCACACGACATTTCTTGTACTCAGTGTGTCTGCTTCTCAGGAGACTATGAACTCCTCCAAAGCAGACAGCAGGCTGGTTTGCCTCTCTTGCTGTCCCTCTGTACATGACTAGTGTCTGGAACAGAGTAGGTGGGCCCTCAAAAAATACCTTTTAAATAATTAAGTAAATAATGATTTTGACAATGATGTACTTCTTTAGCTTTAACAGATCCACTACATTGTTTCTTTGATCACTGCAGATCAAATTTCCCTACTTCCTGTGTCCATTTGGTAACTGCTCTAGAGTCCTGTTACTTATGTATCAGCCTCATTTGAAGATCCAAAGCTGAACTGCTAAGAACCAGACTTCAGTGCATATGGACCTTCTACTATTGGATAATCAGGTTGCTAACTAAACCATCATGGGCCTGAGCCCCCAAGTGTCCGTTCTTCACCAGTCTGAAAGAGAAGAAAGTGAAGGTCTACTGAATACCAACTTGTCAGGTCTCAGGCAAAGGTAAAAAGCTGCTATCCATCTCCCTCTCCCCCCCCCCCACCTTTTTAAAAAGATTTTATTTATTTGACAGAGAGAGAGATCACAAGTAGGCAGAAAGGCAGGCAGAGATAGAGCAGGAAGCAGGCTCCCCGCCAAGTAGAGAGCCTGATGTGGGGCTCAATCTCAGGACCCTGAGATCATGACCTGAGCCAAAGGCAGAGGCTTAACCCACTCAGCCACCCAGGCGCCCCTGTGCTAAGAGTTTTAATAAGGCCATTTCCCTTGTCTCATGGGGAGAGTATGCACCTGATTAGAGGTCCTGAATGTTGCCTAGTCAAGTGCTTCTCCTTCGTTCCATATGAGCCAAATTAAATTTGATAGACATCATCATCCATTTTTAACCCCATCTTCTTTATTTCTGCCTTGCTACCAGCAAGAGGACGTCTTTCAAATCTGTGCTCCATTTTACGCTACTCCTTAATCTCTGCACCACCTCTTGGCAAAAAAGACAAACGGAACAAAGACAAACTAAAGACAAGAGGCTTCTCTTTTTCCCGATTCTCACTCAAAATGCTCTCCGCTTTTTATTTCTGCAGCCTCACTTCCTTCCACATAGCGGTGTTTTCTTCGGTTCCCCTGAATATCCTTACTTACTAGTGCATGTCATCATCTCAGAAGATTCCGAGAAGTCAAGCCCAAGATTTCCTCATTTGACTTTTTGATATAATAGTCTACTATACACATCCCATTGAAAAACCTAGCATCACATTCCCCCACTGGATCATGATACATTAAGTGTACTCTCTATTTTTGTATTTAAAGGACACTTATGTGTTAAAACAAAACAAAACAGGGATGCTTGGGGGGCTCAGTTGGTTAAGCGGCTGCCTTCAGCTCAGGTCATGATCCCATCGTCCTGGGATCGAGTCCCACATCGGGCTCCTTGCTCGGCAGGGAGCCTGCTTCTCCCTCTGCCTCTGCTGCCTCTCTGTCTGCCTGTGCTCACTCTCTTGCTCTCTCTCTCTCTGACAAATAAATATTTTTTAAAAACGGGCTTTTCCTAACTTTTATGAATCTGTTTAACAACGTCTACTGAGTTACCATGCACAAAACAAATATTACTGGTCATTCTCTGCAGATTCAGATCCACTCTTCAAACTAAAATCCCCATAATTTATCCTAAATTCAGTGATACTAGCTATTTATAAGTAAACTGAATTGACTTTCCTTAGTCTGGGTATAAATACGTACCCTGATTGCCTGGGAATTTTAATATTTTTAACTTTTAATTACAGTTAATTATCACTGTCTTTGACTGGAATCCATGTACTGGAAAATATGCTTGTAGAGCGACCACAATATAATAAAGCTAAGTGAATCTATAATTTTGAAAATCTCGAAAAACCTTGTGAGAGATAGTGGACCCTTAGATGTGGCAAGAATGCCTTTTTTCAGTATGACCAGAGAAGATACCATGGAGATACAGAGTTCAGCTTTGATGCTCAAACTCTATCAGTGGATTTGGGGCCAGAATTCTGTTTTACATAGAAGTGTTAGGATTTTTTTATCTGAACCAATATTTCTTCTACATTTTGAAATATGTATGTTAGTTATAACCCTTTTAATACTCAGAAGCTGAATGGAATGACTGTAACAGTCTTTAGTCATACTGTTTACAAAGCTTGAGAGTCATGAAAATAGATTTAGAGAATGATCTTCCTCCTGTAGGATGAATTACCACAGGTTGAAAACTGGCAACAGCTTTGTAATTGCTGTTGAGTTAAGAACTTAGTTGATTTAATACAGAAGGCAACACTGATGTACATTCTGCTTCTTATTGCATTCTACTACAACGATACTGCTATGCAAAGCAGAAGCAAAAAATTATATGTCTGTATTTCTTGAATTTCTTTCCCTGGAGATTTTTCTTATGGTTTTTCTTGTGTCATTGGGAAGGTTCAATAAAAATGTCTTTATTTATTTTTTTAAAAGATTTTATTTGACAGAGATCACAGGTGGGCAGAGAGAAGAGGAAGCAGGCTCCCTGCTGAGCAGAGAGCCCGACGTGGGACTCGATCCCAGGACCCTGAGATCATGACCTGAGCCGAAGGCAGAGGCTTTAACCCACTGAGCCACACAGGCGCCCCTAAAATATCTATTTTTAACTGATGTGCCAGAAGGGGATACTGAAAGAAAAATTAAGCATATGTACCTCAGTTTATATCAGCTTTTAAAATAGAACAAAAAAATGTTTTATGATAGAGAAAATATACTCTTTATACTGTCCTAGGACTCCTACTAGTTTAGCTCCCAGAAAGTGGAGTGTAACTATTTTGATAAATTCCTGTGTTTTAAAGGGTTACTGTAGGAGACAACCCAAATATCCATGAGTTGGTGAAAAGATAAGTTGTGGTACATCCATAAGACGGAACAGTACTCAGCAATAAAAAGGAGCAAGCCATTGATAATGCAATGATATGGATGAATCTAAAATGCATTATGCTAAATGAAAGAAGCCAGATACAAAAGGGTTACATACAGTGTAATTCTATTAAATGACATTTGGGAAAAGCAAAAAATATAGGGACAGAAATCATAATAATTCCAACTAAACCAAGTGCTGATAGATTTAATATCTCCCAGGATTTTTCAATCCAACTAATTCATTATTTTATTACTAATGCAAATTTTTCCTAAGGCATCTGTCTTTATCAATATAATAATAATAGTAGACAAATGGGCCAATAGGTTCCACCACCAAGCAACTGGTATGGGCCTAGAGCCCTGGGTTAAGAAAAACACTCAGTAGAGCAAAGAGTACCTACATCACTGACCATAGTCCAAGAAGGAGAGTACAGCAACAATGCTCGCTCTTCCCTAGAACCTGGATCCTGGGGGCCTTGCCTTTCTTCCTCATCCTCTGTGCTTGGACTAGTGTCTACCACATAAGAGATACTCAGTAAGTATTTTTTGGGTGGCAGAATGACATCCATTCCAAGGCCCCTCTGAGACATTCAAAGCACTTGAATGAGGTATTTCATTAATACGATTTAACTTCGTATTTGTTGTAGAGCCACTGAGGGAAAGTCTATGTTCAACAAAGCAGAACACTAATTCTATTTATCCTCTATTCTAAGACATACTGAGGCTGACATATCAATTAACAGTACAACCTTCTAATCAAGTAAAGTATCTAGAAACTCTATTAGCAGTCAATAAATAGATAAGCAATACTTTATTGAAAAGGGAGAACAATGTCTTTAACTATTAAGACAACTGTTAGAGTAAATCAAATTGTCTGCATTTAGAAAGCATACCACTTATGTCAAGATAATTAAAACACTGAACAGAATAGCCCATGACTGGGGTTCCTGGGTTGTTCAGTCAGTTAAGCAGCTGCCTTTGGCTCAGGTCATGATCTCAGAGTCCTGGGATTGAGCCCTGCATCAGGCTCCTTGCTTGGCGGGGAGTCTGCTTCTGCCTCTACCTCTGCCTGATGCTCTGCCTACCTGTGATTCTCTCTCTCTCCCCCTCAAATAAATAAAATCTTTTAAAAAAGAAAAAGAATAAGCCATGACAAAGTGAATACAGTTGCTTAAAATAAGTCACATGCTTTCTGATTTCCCAATTAAAAGGAAATTTATTTTATAATGCAATCAATATCAATTTTTTCTTAATCTCTAAAATTTTAAAGTCAGACTAGACTATGTATTAGGATCCTTCTGAATTTAAAATTCTTTCACATATAGAATCATCCATTTGATTAAGTTCCCACAAGCATTAGTAGGAAAATCATGCATATAGATGTGCTCACTGCCAAATTAAAATGAATTTTAGAATTCTTGTGTTTGATTCTTCTGTGTCAGAGCCAATTTTATTTTTGGTGGCAAACACAACTGAAACTATAAAAGTAATGGCAAGAACAGTTATTTGGTGTACAAAAAAATTTTTTTTAACAGCTCCACTATCTGAAAGTAAATACAAACTGTATCTTCACTACCCAATCAAAATCCAGGAATCCATTTAAATGTATTTAGGTGGGGCCCTGGGTGGCTCAGAAGGTTAAGACTCTGCCACCTGCTACTCCAGGCTTCCTTCACTTCAAACAGTTCTTCTCTCCCTGTTGATCCCTGATCGATATCATTGCAGAATCACCTAGGCTACTCCTCCCCATTGCTTATTACTTCAAATTGCCCTATTTGATCTTCCCTGTGCTCGTGCGCAGTCACTGGCCTCAGAGAGCTCACATGGAAAATGCACGAGCCCTGAATAAGAAACTTTAATTTTATTCAATAGAAACCGAAAGTATAAAACTTAAGTAGCACTTAATGAAATGCTTATTTCTGGCTCCTATATGACACTCGGATTTACTCTTTTCATCTCCCTTTACTTCTGGCTTCCTGGAAGGCTTAAATTATCTTTTATTCTCACCATGCATGTAATCCTTCCGGACAGTCTACATCTTTTGTCTTCCATAAGGAAAATCTAAAACAGTCTCCTAGATTCTCCTCCATTCTTTCAGACCTTCACATGAAGGCTACCTTTAACCAAACAATTCTTTTGGAATTAGAATGCCCAAAAATATATTTTGAGGAGGGAAAAAATACCTTTTTTTTTAATCTCTGCCACCTAAGATCACCAGGTAGAAGGGAGAATTTGAGAGAAGTTCCTAAGAAAACCGAGTCAACAGGAGAGAGAAGGGCTGGCAAAGAGCTGCGGAAAACAGTTATCCTGAAAATATCCAAATGCACATCTCTTGCCGGTAAATGGAGGTAGAATGGGAAGCCACCCCAGGCCCTAATGGGCTGGTTTTACAGGAGCTTACTTGGCAACAGCCTATTTCTGGGATCCCTGGCTTCAACAGCACTCATCAAAATAGAGGAGTTCCAATACGACACAATGACAGAATGGGTCATTTTTAAAGCAAATATGGTGGCTACATTTATATAATTTCTGAATACACTTTTTTAAAATGTGGTAACTATAGGTATTACCCTATTTAGATACAGTACGACTAAAACTCCTTTCCTTTATAGAAAAAAAAATACTGAAACACATGCAGAGGTAGAATATAATATTCAGCCTTTTGCAAATTGCCTTGGATATAGCAGCTACACACCCTTTTATTCTCGAAAAGAAGGTTGTACACTTGCGTATTAACTATTCCTCCTGATTTTTAAATATTATTTTTCAAGATTTCCTTCTCAAGTATTGAGTTCTCAAAACTCACTTTTCCCACCTTTTTTAAAAAAACTACCTGATTGTTCATTTTAAAGTATTTTCAAAATGTTATCAGATCTCTCTTTGAACATGGAAAGAAATCTCCATTTTCCCAAGATTTCTCCCTTTCTATAACTGAGAATCTATACACTTACACCATTTCTTGGTTTGGGGCCCCAATAGCATTTCTAGGCCCAGGGCCTCTTCCAAACAAAGCAGGCTTTGTGTGTAAGCCGATAGCCACCTCTGCTGGTGTTTTTGCCCTTAGCTAAACCTCTGGCTTTCATTTGCTACTCTAGAAAGGGTTACCTTGCCCGGCTATTTATACTATTACACCAATAACATGAAAACTCTAGGTTAAATTATGTATTACTTTAACTTATATACAATTTTTTTTCATTTAACAGGGTTTGCTACAGATTTCTGTAAATAGCTCATTTAGGATACTTCTATTTATAACCAATTTCTTTGAAAGCCATCTACTCTGTCACTCAAGATATACCTATAATATTACTCTAGCTGCTAATGCCTATGCAAGATATGTTTAAACACACACATACATGACCATTAAAATCTACAGTAGTCATAGCTTGGTGACAAATATATGCCTACAAGCGAACATTTTTATGACCCCACAATGATGCCCTCTAGTACTAAGCAGAAGAACCTGCTCTTCTTACAGTATGTTAGTACACACACACACACAAAAAAAGCATGTTAGTGCATTTTTGTGTAAAACATTTAAATACAAAATATACTAAGTTGTGACAAAATGGTGCCAATTGTAGAATTATTTAATGCATATATTACTGAAAAATATGAAAGCCATTCTATAATGCCTGTCATAATTAAGTCTGATAAGTGATATTTTAGAGAAGTCATTCTATTTCTAGCCAAATCATTGATGAAGCTGTTTAAACTGCCCAGTTTTACTGGCTATATCTCCAGTCTATTTAGTATTTAATACTAAGTTTCAGTTATAACTGCAAGGCTATATGTAGGAACCCAACATTTTCGGTTTTGTTTTAAAGATTTTATGTATTTGAGACAGAGAGACACAGAATACCAGCAGGGGTAGGAGGGGCAGAGGGAGAGGGAGAAGCAGATTCCCCACTGAGCAGGGAGCATGACACAGGGCTCCAGCTCAGGATCATGATCTAAGCCAAAGACTGACACTTAACTGAGCCACCCTGGCACCCCTATTTTGGTTTTTAGTATATTAATACTATGGAGCATAAAATAATGCACAGTGAGAATGCTAACCCTGTATTTTTAGAAATCATATTTTTCTAGGCCAAGATATGATTTTCTCCTAGAAAATTATTAAAGTATATGCCGACCTTTGAATTCCTGATGAATAACTCAACTGGCACAGGCACCTTCATCTACCGCATTCCAGGCACTGTCTTCCCACCCATCCAATAAAAAGTGCTGCGAAGAAAATGACCCTACTAGAATGTCATTATTGAAGACAGTATCCTTAAATAACCATCTTCTAGCTTTTAACACATTACCCTATAAATCATTTTTATATAACTACACAAATGTTTCTAAAATAAAAAGTGTAACATAACCCACAATCATTCTAAATAAATTACAAACATATTGGTATTTTTATTTCCTTTGCTTTAATTCAGAATTAAATTCAATGTCTTTTAAAAAACTAGCCTCTAGGGCACTTAGCTGGCTCCATCAGTAGAGCATGGGACTCTTGATCTCAGGGTGATGAGTTCAAGCCCCACATTAGGTGTAGAGCTGACCCCCCCCCCAAAAAAAAACTAGCTTCTAATTTTTAAAAGTGCAATGTTATTTTTATTTTTTTAAGATTTTATTTATTTGACAGAGAGAGAGAGAAACAGTGAGAGCAGGAACAAAAGTAGGGAGAGTGGGAGAGGGAAAGCATGCTCCCTGCTGAGCAGAGAGCTGGATAAGGGACTCAGTCCCAGGACCCTGGGATCATGACCTGAGAAGAAGGCAGACACTTAACGACTGAGCCACCCAGGCGTCCCAAGTTGTTATTTTTATAACATGACTCCAAATGATAAAGTTTAACCAAAAAGCATAAATAGATCTCCTAAGAATTAAACCATACATTATGCTAGATATGACTTCCCCAAAATACCCCTTCATCCTGGTAATATTTAAAAAAATTTTTTTCAATTAACTTGAATAAAAAGTTAATAAGACAGACAGTGACCACTGGATAGGTCTTTGGAAATCCTAGGTAAAAACTGTTCCCTCTCTAAACCAGTAAGAATAAGAAATAATACTAAAGTTGACAACCTCATCAGCTTTAGGTATCAGAAAGGGTAGATTCTTCCATTTTACCAACAGAGAAAAAAATACTCGTTTCCCAGATCTACAGTTTCTAAAAACTGACAAAGATCCTTAACTCCATCTCAGGCACAGGAGCCAGATCAACAAATGAAATATCCTCTCCAACTGGGGGAGTTGAAGTACAGGACTCCACCATTTGTGTCAACAAAGCATATCTTGATAGGGTATCATGAATTCTTACAGACTAACAAATGGGATTGACAAACCCACCTAAACAAAGCAGAGGACAGAGAAAAGGCAGCAGTGCGGGAAACTCAACTATGAGCAAGAGAAATGCAATGTCTAATAAGAAAACCTACACACAGCTTCTAAGTTTGATACTTCAGCGAGGCTTAAGCTAAATTTCTGTACAAAATAAAAACCAATTCCTCTTTTCCTTAAAGGAAACTAACACAGGCATCTCCTCTAATGGATAGACGTGAAAAAGGGTCATTTTTTTGAAAGAAAAAGAGAACTAAGGACAGAGCAAAACTTCTCCCTAAAACTAGAGACATGGGATAGAGGCTAAATGAATACACGTAAATTGTGGCCAAATATAAAGAAGAAAAAACTTTTAAAAACCCTGTATATCAGGGTGCCTGGGTGGCTCAGTGGGTTAAGCCTCTGCCTTCGGCTCAGTTCATGATCTCAGGGTCCTGGGATTGAGCCCCACATCGGGCTCTCCGCACAGCGGGGAGCCTGCTTCCCCCTCTCTCTCTGCTTGCCTCTCTGCCTACTTGTGATCTCTGTCTGTCAAATAAATAAAATCTTTAAAATATGTATATAGAGGGGCGCCTGGG
The DNA here is from genome assembly GCA_004024625.1 of Mellivora capensis. NCBI lineage: Eukaryota > Metazoa > Chordata > Mammalia > Carnivora > Mustelidae > Mellivora > Mellivora capensis. The sequence goes on along the minus strand of PISX010009821.1, from coordinate 48,035 downwards.
TGGCTCAGTGGGTTAAAGCCTCTGCCTTCGGCTCAGGTCATGATCCCAGAGTCCTGGGATCGAGCCCCGTATCGGGCTCTCTGCTCAGCAGGGAGCCTGCTTCCTCCTCTCTCTCTGTCCACTTGTAATCTCTGTCTGTCAAACAAATAAAATCTTTAAAATATATATATATTTTGCATATATATATATATATATATATATATATATATATATATATATATATATATATATATGCATGCAAAGCACAGGGTGCCTGGCAGGCTCAGTCAGTAGAGCATGTGTCTCTGGATCTCAGGGTTGTGAGTTTTGAGCTCCACATTGGGTGTAGAGATTACTTAAAAAATAAATAAAAATTAAGTAAATAAATAAAAATTTAAATTAAAAATAGAATTTACAAGGTGCTTTAATATAAATTCTCTCATTTTTTCCACTCATACAACTCTGGGAGGCAGGCTGAGCAAATATTATCTTTTTCCAATTGTTTTTAAAAAGAGAAAAAGCTGTAGAAGTGATGTGACTCATTCAAGGTCACATAGGTAGTATGAAGCAGAATTGAGACTGACTTAAGTTTTCTGAGTCCAAACATGACAATTCTTCCACCATACCATTATTGAATAAAACTTGTATTCAAATCCACCAAAAGCATTCTAATAAAATTCTGCTCTATCTAACCATGCACTGCTTACTCATCAGTCCTGCAGCCAGTCTCAGAATTGCCAATATAGAACTGCTTTCACACTCTAGTAATTTCTAGAAAAACTTCAATAAAGGAAGGATTTCAGAACAGAATATTTCTTACAAAATATAACTTATTCTAACCATTAAGATTGCACCTAATGAATTCAATTTTATCCTTTCAACATTGACAAGCCATTGCTGGTATTTGTCAAAACTGATAACAAAATATAATGTCTGTTTCCCCATGGCAAATCCCTGCTTGTTTCTTCACCTATTTCCATAATGTATTGTCATTTATAACCTCTGACAGTTGTGCCACATTTTTTACACTACTTAGAAACCCAAGCACAGTAATTTTAAAAGATTTTGTGCTAGAATCTGGTTCCTTTAGAAAAAATAACCCCCACTTAAGGCAGATAACTCACAAAAGATGACTTAGTTTCCATGTGCTATTTTTCAGTATAAAAGAAACTTTTTAAAAATTAACATATAACGTATTATTTGCTTCAGGGGTACAATTCTGTCAATCACCAGTCTTACACAGTTCACAGCACTCACCATATGACATACCCTCCCCAATGTCCATCACACAGCCACCCTATCCCTCACCCTCCACCTCCAGCAACCCTGTTTGTTTCCTGAGATTAAGAGCCTCTTATGGTTTGTCTCCCTCCCCATGAAAGAAACTTTTTTAAAAAATTCAGGAGTTCAACAAATAAATTTTTGTGATAATTCTTCCATGAGCCCATAAATACTATCATTTTAGCATTATGACAATACAATATAGAAAAAAGAACACGAGTATCAGCCTACTCCAGACTAACTATATGGCCTTAAGTAAGTCAATTTACCTCTCTTGGTTTCAGGTTTGTTCTCTAAAAAGAGTGAGCTCAGTAGCTTTCAAACATTTTAGCAGAGGTATCTTCTAATAATATGTTGCATGGATTCAATATAAAAAGAATGGTAAAACTAGAGCCCTCTGGACAGGGAGCTCCGATCCTTACCCACTCAGTATGCTCCTCAATCCTCCAGTTCCCCAGCCTCAGACAGCCCATGAAATAGGTCTGAGGAACACAATATAAAACCAGGAATGAGCTCTTTCCCGTCTCTTCTAACTTCAAAAATCTAGAATTTCATTAATTTTATGCTCTACCTTATCAGTTATTAGAGAAATACAAATTAAAATTTCAGTGAAATATAACTACACATCTCTCAGCATAGCTTTTAAAAAAAACAACTAGGGGCACCTGGGTGGCTCAGTGGGTTAAAGCCTTTGCCTTCGGCTCAGGTCATAATCTCAGGGTCCTGGGATCGAGGCCCACATCAGGCTCCCTGCTCAGTGGGGAGCCTGCTTCCTCCTCTGTCTCTGCCTGCCTCTCTGCCTCCTTGTGATCTTTGTCTGTCAAATAAATAAATAAAAATCTTTAAAAAAAATAAAAAATAAAAAATAAACTAATAATCCCCAATGTGGGTGAAGATGTGGAGCAACTGTAACTCTCATATATTGAAACTGGGAAGGTAAAACAGTACTGCCACTTTGGAAAAAGTTTGGTAGTTTCTTAAAAGGTAAACAAACACTTATATGAAACTAGCAGCTCCATTTCCAGGTATTTACCCAAGTGAAACAAAAACCTATGTTTATATAAAAATGTATATGCAAATATCTTTTGCAGATTTATAACTGACAAAAAATGAAAATAACTCAAATTTCCATCAACTGGTTCATAGATATACAAATTTTGATATGTCCATAAATGGAATACCACTCAGCCTTGAAAAAAGAAAATGCTGATAGGTACACTAACAGGAATGCAACTCGAAAGCATTATGCACACTGAAAACCACAAAATATCACTTAAAAAATCAAATATCTATATAAATAGAAAGTCATCCTCTGTGAATCAGAAGAATTTTTTCATTAAGGAGAGAGCAACACTCCAAGATGAACTACAGGTTCAATACAATTCCTATCAAAATTCAACCTGTTTATTTTTTTGTAAAAATTAACAAGCTGATTCTAAAATTCATATAGAAATGCAATGGACTAAGAGCAGCAAAAATTATCTTGAAATAGAACAAAGTTGGTAGATTCATACTTTCTGATTTCAAAATTTACTACAGAGCTAAAGTAATTCAGACAGAGTGATACTGGCATTGAGATATACAGATCACTGGAATAGATCAACAGAATAGAATTAAGAGTCCAAAAATAAACCCATACATTTATGGTCAACTGATCTTCAACAAAAGTAATAAAGATAATTTGATAGGGAAAGAGTAGTCTTCCAACCAACAATACTGGACAACTGGATATCAACATATAAAAATATAAATTTGGAGCCCCCGCCCTTACAAAGACTACACAACAAACAGCCCTGCTGGGATACCACATAGAAGTAGTAATTCGAAAAACACCTAGGGAAAGGATATATAGGGAAGGATATTTATACACTAAAATCAGAGTGTGTATTGGAGGGGCAGGGATCTCTGGGAGACTTCTCCAAGAACAAAAGAGCTAGTGGGCACCATTTCCCTTCCCCACCCCCCAGTCTAGATATGTGGACACCTGCAGGAACCAGTGCAGCTGGAACATTCCCCACCTAGCTTGCTAAAAGTATATCTTACCCCTCCATCCTGGCCTGGGCAGGAATTTTCCCTGGTGGCTGCAGGTCCCCTCCCACAGTGGACCAGCTTGACCTTCCTGGTGCCATGCACCTGGGCTCTGCATTCTCCTGCAGACCTACCCCTTCCGACAAGTCCTTGCCAGGAGACCACCCAAAGTGGTGTCACAAGCCTGGCAATGTGCAAGCAGCCCTGGCAAGGACCAGCACCTCTCCAAAGTGACACCTGTCTCAAGGAGAGGGGAAGATAACAATACACACCCATCCAACTGGGGCCCCAGCAGACATCTGGTCCGACTACAGGCCCCACTCACCAGTGAAAGCTTTTCAGGAGACAACCCAAGGAGAGTGCCTTGCAGTTGGCAAGACCACAGCTCTGGAAAACACCTGGTCTAACCCAGTCCAAGGCAGACCCAGACTAGCCCACTAACACAACAGGGAGGAACCAAACACTGCCCTGGCCACAACAGGCAAAGGGGGCCATTGCAGCCAACTGGACTGAAGGCAAACGTGGCTCAACCACAACAGTAGGGTCCACACAACACAGAGAGTAGAAACTCCTGAAATCAGGTTCTGGGGAACAGGGAACACTGCACTGCAGAGCACTAAAAGACCTCTTCTTCATAAGGCCACTGCTTCCAAGAGCAGAAGACATAGCTGACTTTCTTAGCACAAAGAAACAGACACAGGGAGTTCAACAAAATGAGGAGACAGAAGAACATGTCCCAAATGAAGGATCAGGACCAAATCACAGCAAGAGCTAAACAAAATGGAGATAAGTAATATGCCTGATGTAGAATTTTAAGTCATGGTCATAAAGATACTCACTGTATCTTTATGTGGAGAACCTCAGTGAGACCCTTAAGAGACAGAAAACATTTTTAAAAAAAAAAGAGATGAACTCAATAACCAAAATTGAAAATACACTAGAGGTAATTAACCATAGACTAGAAGAAACAGAAGACATCAGTGACCTAGAGGGCAGAGTAAGGGGAAAAAAACAAGCTGAACAGGAAAAACAATAATACATGAAAATAGGTTAAGAGAACTCAGTGACAGCATCAAGCATAATAACATTCATGTTATAGGGATTCTAGAAGGTCAAGAGGGAAAGGGGGATAGAAAATTTATTTGAAGAAATAATAGCTGAAAACTTCCCCAATTTGGGGAAGGAAAAAGAAATCCAGATCCAGAAGGCATAGAGAGGCCCCAACAAAATCAACCCAAGGAAATCTACACCAAGACACCTATCAATTAAAATGGGAAAAAGTAGTAATAAAGAAAGAATTTAGGGGTACCTGGGTGGCTCAGTGGGTTAAAACCTCTGCCTCAGTGGGTTAAGCCTCTGCCTTCGGCTCAGGTCATGATTTCAGAGTCCTGGGATCAAGCCCCGAATCAGGCTTCCCTGCTCAGCGGGAAGCCTGCCTCCCCCCTCTCTCTGCCTGCCTCTCTGCCTACTTGTGATCTCTGTCTGTCAAATAAATAAATAAAATCTTAAAAAAAAAAAAAAGAAAGAAAGAAAATTTAAAAAGCAAAAAGAAGGGGCACCTGGGTGGCTCAGTGGGTTAGGCTGCTGCCTTCAGCTCGGGTCATGATCTCAGGGTCCTGGGATCGAGTCCTGCATCGGGCTCTCTGCTCAGCAAGGAGCCTGCTTCCCTCTCTCTCTCTCTGCCTGCCTCTGTCTACTTGTGATCTCTTTCTGTCAAATAAGTAAATAAAATCTTTAAAAAAAAAAAAAAAAAAGCAGAAAGAAAAAAAAGTTACATATCAGGAGAAACTCATAAGGCTATCAGTGGATTTTTCAGCAGAGACTTTGCTGGCCAAAGGGAGTGGCATCATAAACTCAAAGTGCTGAAAGAAAAAAGCCTGTAACCAAGAATACCCTATCCAGCAAAGCTAGTTCCCCTGACAAACAGAAGTTGAAAGAATTCATGGCCACTAAACCAGTCTTACAAGAAATGTTAAAGGGAACTCTGAATAGAAAGGACAAAAAAAGTAGGAAGCAGAAAGGCAATGAAATTAAGTGTACCTATAAAAGTTATTCAAGGGATTCACAAAATAAAAGGATGTGAAGTATAACACAATACACCTAAAACGAGAAGGAGAGAGGAGTAAAAATCTAGTGCTTTTAGAATGGGCTCAAAGTTAAGTGACCACTGACTTAATATTATATGCATGTTAAATATAACCTAATGGTAACTGCAAATCAAAAACTGGTGCTAGCCAAAAAATAAAAAAGAATTCAGTATATCACTAAAGAAACCCAGAAAATCATGAAAGAACAGAACAAGAGAAGATTCCAATAAGGTATTTAAGAAACAAAAGGACAGAGAAAAAAAAGACAAAAACACAGACTCTTACACTTACAGAACTGTTGGTTGCCAGAAGGGAGGTGGATATGGGGGATGGGTGAAATGGGCGATGGGCATTAAGAGTACACTTATTTTGATTAGCACTGAATAATGTATAGAATTGTTGAATCAATATATTGTATTGATTCAGAAACCAGAAACCAATAGAACACTGTATGTTAACTATAAAAAATAATTAAGATAGAAAAAAATCCCACAACGATATACTACTTCACACCCACAGAATGGCTATAATCAAAAAGACAATAGTGAGGATTGGCAAGGATGTGGGAAAATGGAAGCCCTCAGGCAACCACTTTGGAAAACTGTTTGGCAATTCCTCAAACATTAAACATCAAGTTACCATATGACCCAGCAATTCCACTCCTAGGTATCTATCCCAGAGTAATAAAAATGTATTTCCACACAAAAACCTATACACATGTGTTGTGCACCTGAAATACTGTATGTCAACTATACTTCAATTAAAAAAAAAAAAAGTGTATGGGAATGTCCACAGCACAAAAGAAATGAAAACATATATCCACACAACAATTTGTACATAAATCAGAGCTTCGTCTATAATAGACAAAAAGTGGAATGACAAATGTCCATCAACTGATGAATGATAAACAAAATGTGATAAATCCATAGTATGGGAAATTATTTAGCAATAAAAATGAAGTACTAATAAGTTACTACTTGGATGAGCCCCAAAAACATTATGCTAAGTGAAAGAAGTCCCTTACAAAAGACCATGTATTGTAGGATATCATTTGTTTGAAATGTTCATAGTAGGCAAATCTATAGAGAAAGTAGACTGTTTGCCTAGGGCAGAGAGTTGGGGGGAACGAGGGAAACAGGAAGTAGGAATAACTGCCGATGGGTACAAAGTTTTTTTGGGGCGATATAAATGTTCTAAAATTAGATTATGTTGATTGTACAACTCCAGAAATATGCTAAAAACTGTTGAATTGTACACTTTAAACAGATGAACTTTATGATACATAATTTGTAGCTCAAAAAAACATTATGCAAAGTGAAAGAAGCCAGACTCAAAAGATTACATATTGTATGATTCTATATATAGGACATCATGGAAAAAGCAAACCTATAAGAACAGAAATCAGATTAGTAAGTGACAGACATCCAGACACAGGGAGGAGACTGACCATAAAGGGGTACAAGAGAACTTTACAGGATGTTGGAAATATTCTATATATGATGGTTATACAACTTGCATGTATTTGTCAAAATTCAAATACCTATGAAAGAATGAATTTCAGGGACACCTGGGTGGCTCAGTCAATAAAGTACACAATTCTTGATCTTGAGGTCATGAATTCAAGCCCCATGTTGGGGGTAGAGTTTACCTTTAAAAAAAAAAGTGAATTTTACTCTATGTAAACTGTACCCCAATAAACCTGAATTTTAAAAGAGCAAGTTAAAGTGTAGGGGATGCAAAAAACAGTATTGGGAAACTCAAGATCAAAAGAGTAGAAATGGGGCACCTGGGTGGCTCAGTTGGTTAAGCAACTGCCTTCGGCTCAGGTCATAATCCTGCAGTCCTGGGATGGAGTCCTGCACTGGGCTCCTGGCTCAGTGGGGCATCTGCTTCATCTGCTTCTCCCTCTCTCAAACCCACCCCACCCATGTTCCCTCTCTCTCCCTTGCTCACTCTCTCTCAAATAAATAAAATCTTAAAAAAAAAAAAAAAAAAACAGCTTTCAAATTTGTTTTTCCAAAAGTCTGATTCTGACTAAGTGCCTACAATGGCAGAAACTAGTATTCACCATCCCACTGTAATTAACAGATTCTAAATTACAAAAACAAAAACAAAAAAATCATGATTTTTGATGAGCATGAGTCAATCCCCCAGAATCAGATCTGTGTGGAAATAACAAGTAGATAAAGCTATATTTTGTATTCTGCAAAATTAAGGGACAGAACACAGGCTGAAGCAGTCACAAAGATCTGTCCTGACATCTCTTTAAAAGGACTATTTGTGTTTTTAAAGACTACCGGTCACAGAAGGAACACAAAGAAAAAACACTACTGAGCCATGGACAGATTTCTTGGGAACTGTAGAATGGTTATGCTAAAAGAGACTGGAGGTGTCTTCTCTGAGTTTCCTCATTTTGCAAATGAAAGGTTAAACTACCTGCTCAAGACCTTAAAGTTAATCAGTCAAGAGAGTGTGGCATTGGACACAAGTCCCCTGACTCCACCAAGTCAATGTTTTCCCCTTTGGACCATACTGCCTGCTTCACCAGAGAGCAACATGAGTAAGAAAGAACAACAATGAGGTCACACAGAGTTTGAATCCCAGCTCCCCCAACAGACTAGCTGTGTGACATTAGACAAATTATTCAACATCTCTAAGCCTTATTGTACTCATCTGGAATTAGGGACAATAATACTTTCCATTAAACAGGTAGGATTAAATGAAGAATGCACAGAAAGTGCTTATCACAGAGCCCAGAACACAGTACGTACTCAACAAAATTTTAAATGGCTCAATTAACATATTAAATTAAAATATGTAATACGGACATTACACCAAATAACTCTAAAACACAACAATGGCATGTTATGAGATGCCTAATTTGTCAGTACATTCATTTTAATTGTAATTATGTCAGAGAAACCTTAAGAGAGGAACAGAGAATCACAGAAAAAATAAAGATGCAAAAAAAACTACCAAGATATTATTTTTAAACTCTTATCTTATCTCTTTATTAAAATTGACTTTATTTTCAGGGCGCCTGGGTGGCTCAGTGACTTAAAGCCTCTGCCTTCAGCTCAGGTCATGATCCCAGGGTCCTGGGATCGAGCCCTTCATCAAGCTCTCTGCTCAGCGGGGAGCCTGCTTCTCTGCCTGCTTGTGATCTCAGTCTGTCAAATAAATAAATAAAATCTTTAAAAAAATTTTTGACTTTATTTTCAAGTATCTTCTGTTAAAACTTATCTACTTATAAATAATCCTACATAATTTTGAAAGCTAACTGGACCCTAATCAATGAGAAAACTTTCTATAGTCATTCTGAACCATAAATCCTAACTAAATAATAAACGTATTTTCTCAGGAAAACTAATTTAATCATTTTAAAACTTTGTAATTATAGACTCACAAGAAGTTGTAAAATCAGTATGAAAGACGTCCCATATATCCTTCACCCAGCTTCCCTCAAGGGCAGCTGCTTGTATTATGGTATATTACCAAAACCAGGAAATTGACGTGTGAATTAAGATATAATTCATATCATAAGATTACCTTTTTTAAAAAAAAATGATTTTATCATTTAAATAATCTCCACACCAAAAGTGAGGCTCAAACTCACAACCCTGCAATTGAGAGTTACATGCTCTACCAGCTGAGCTAGCCAGGCACCCCCAGATTACTGTTTTAAAGGGTACAATGCAGTGGATTTCAGTATAATCCTGGAATTGTACAACCACCACCACCAATTAACCATCTTCTAAAGTACCATAATATCATTCTAAAGACAAGAAAATCCAATATTCATTTTTTAAATGTATTTAAGTCAGAGGTAACTTTACATTTGCATTATTAATAATCCTTTTTATCATTCATGCACATCTGCAACGAATATTTATTTAGCCCCCTAGGTGAGACCTTAGGTACTAACTGTTGAAAGATGTAATCCCTGCCCTTCAAATAGTTGTCTAGAAAGAGACAATGTGAGTAAATATTTATAAGTAAATGTGGTAAATGCTATAATAAGGTCCCCCAAAGCACAGTCCAGCAATACTAGGGAGGGAGTTTACCTTGGAATAAGGTGATGAGTAGATGATGATCTACAAAGTGGGATAAAATGCATAAGGATGATGACAGGAGACAAGCCTCAAAAGGAAGGCCGCAAAGGTAAAACGGAAGGACATCTATGACGTGCTAAAAGTCTGTTATCCAGCAGGTAAAGGGAGAATCTTGAAGAGTTTTAAAAAGAGAAAATGATCGGAAGTTGCATTTTGGAAGCATGTGAAGCTTACCGCCCCCACAGGAAGGTAAAACCTAGACCATTTGGACCCTGTATCTGGCAAGCAACAAATGAAGAGCCAGAGAAGACAGATGTAGGAGGCTCTGATTCCTGCCGTCACTAAAGCTGCAGTCAGAAGAGGAAGACTGAATTTGGCAAGATCCCTGTCATAACCTCAACAACACCTGAGCTCTTGTGGCTTCTTGCAAGTTCCCATCTCATCCCACCTGACAGGAGGAGTGGATTTAGGTTGGCCTGCTCCAACAAGACCCTGCTGGTCATTAATATATAGACATATTAGAATATATATACATATATATATGTAGAGAGAGAGAGAGAGAGAGAGAAACATTTCCCTACCAGTTGGCCAACAGCCACTGCCCTAAGAGGCCTCTCCCTCTTCCCTGGGACCACTCTGAACCCCACCTCCCATGCTTCAAAACTAAATAGTATCTGGCCCAGCAGAAGGCCCCAGACTCAATTCCAGTGTGTTCTGGCAGAATCTTGGTCAGTGAGGTATTCACTGTGACTCACTGATTATTGAGGGGTTTTTGTTTTGTTTAATATTTTTTCAAGATTTTTATTTATTTGACACAAGTAGGCAGAGAGGCAGGCAGAGGGGCGGGTTGGGGGGGGGGGTAAGCAGGCTCCCTACCGAGCAGAGAGCCTGATTCGGGGCTCTATCCCAGGACCCTGATATCATGACCTGAACCGAAGGCAGAGGCTTTAACTCACTGAGCCACCCAGGTGCCCGACATTTTTTTTTTTTTTTTACTATTTAACTAAGCTTAAGGCCCAACATAGGGTTGTAATTTATGACCACTGCCCCCCCAGCCCAGACCAAGAGTCTCATGCTTTACTGACTGAGCCAGCCAGGAGCCCCAATTACTGAGTATTTTAAATATTACCCCCACATAGGAGCCAACCTCAGAGAGTTCCTTTAAACCATTAAACCTCTATCACACAGCTGCAAAAACAAAAAAGACCTCCAATATTCTTTCATTTCCTAACGTGCTTCTCCAGATTCTCCCTCCAGATTTTTTTTTCCTCCCTCCAGATTTTGATTAGGTATTTCTGCTTGGGGCTTATCTTGCCCCATCCCAACGCTTTCTCTGTTTTTGATCTTTTGTTTATCTCTTTATCAATTATTTCCACTCCCTACAATTTCACTAACTCCAGCTGTCCACAATACTCTCCTAACCAGGGGAAGCACCCCCCACTGTGCGGACCCAGTCCCTAAATATGAACCTGAAGTTATAGTTACAAAGAGTCTCACTGATGGGACGCCTGGGTGGCTCAGTTGGGCGGCTGCCTTCGGCTCAGGTCATGATCCCAGCGTCCTGGGATCGAGTCCCACATCGGGCTCCTTGCTTGGCAGGGAGCCTGCTTCTCCCTTTGCCTCTGCCTGCCACTCTATCTGCCTGTGCTCGCGCGCTCTGACAATTAAAAAAAAAAAAAAAAAAAAAAGTCTCATTGAGTCTGTTTATCTATTAAGAAATAATTGCAAAAAAGTTAATAGAAAACTCTAAATATAGAATATTCAGTACAGCCCCAAGATATCACTTTATAATACAGATTTTCATTTGTTTTCATTCATGTTATGTTTCATTTGTTTATATTATTTCAAATTCCAGTTAGTTAAAATATACACTATTGTGTTAAATAATGAAACTAAAGGATATGGATCGCATTATGCTTCAGTGTATATTTATACACATTTCAATTGAACTTGTTTTTTTAACACCTCCCACCACTACTAAAAAGTGTGGCCACCAGGCAAAGAATTTGACCATAAGCAAAGCTATAACTTAGTAGTGATGGCAATTAGAAAGGTGATAAAAGGGGACATCTGGCTGGCTCAGTCTGTGGAGTCTGCAACTCTTGATCTTGGGATCATGAGTTCGAGCCCCATACTGCATAGAGCTTGCTTTAAAACAATGGAAAAGGGGTGCCTGAGTGGCTTAGTTGATTGAGCCTCCAACTCCTCCTTTTGGCTCAGGTCATGGATCAAGCTCCATGTGGGGCTCTGTGCTCAGTGCAGAGTTTGCTTGTCCCTCTCCCTCTGTTCCTTCCCGCTCCCACTCATGCCCATGCTCTCACTCACCCACTTGTTCTCTCTCTCCCTCAAATAAATAAAACCTTTTTTAAATGAAGGAAAAAAAGAAATGATAATAAAAGATTGTATTAAATAAGTGGCCTTAAGTATGAATTAGCATAAAACAAAGGAGATCATAAGAGATGAACAGAAAAGCTATGGTGTAAAGACGGTAGGAAATAAAACTGTAGAATTCAGGAAGTGAAGAGAAAGTTCTCTTTTTTTCTTCTTATTTTCTTTCAACCAGAAACTAAAGATAATTTATGTGAGATATATTCTTAGTAGGAATATAGAGTATTCCTACTCCATAATATTTTATAATGACATAGTAAAAGATCTAATTTGCAGCAAGACAATATACTATCATTATATCAGTCTTTTTTTTTTTTAAGATTTTATTTATTTATTTGACAGAGAGAGATCACAGTAGACAGAGAGGCAGGCAGAGAGAGAGAGAGGGAAGCAGGCTCCCTGCTGAGCAGAGAGCCCGATGCGGGACTCGATCCCAGGACCCTGAGATCATGACCTGAGCCGAAGACAGTGGCTTAACCCACTGAGCCACCCAGGCACCCATTATATCGGTCTCTTAAAAATTATCAGCCTACTGTACCAATATCAAAAACTGGAATATGAGAAATGCATTCTCTTTTGCCATAAAAATTATTAGAAAACAATTCTTAGATGTGCTTTCGGTACTACGGGTCCTCATTTGAATATGCTTATCTAAATTATCCAAGGTGTATTTAAAAATAAGCAAATAAGTATTGATTTTTCAGATCAGCTATGCTGCTTATAAAATCTGACACTACCATGGTTGGTTCAGTATCTTATGACCTGAAGCTACACCAAGCCAATGCCAATTCACTTAAAAAAAAAAAAAAAAAAAAACCCACACCTTATTTCACATAATAGAATCTGAAGCTAAGTGTAAATTAAGTTGCACTGTAATACTAGACTACCTTATGTTTTGATCAGATTTTTATCTCTCAAAAGCCAAATTTCTTCTGAGTGGTCTCCCAAAGAACTGATGGGTTATTCTATTGCTGGGATGAGAATGTACCGTGAGATTGCCTTGTAACATCCCAGGCATCGATGCTGGTCCATGGGGTCCTTCTGACCTATAAACTTCCAATTCCGTAATAACTCTGGAGGATTCTGAAATTTTCTAGAGGCAAAAATCTGAAAAAAGGCAGGCTGGATGTTTTCATCAGCCCAAATTATTCCCTAGAAGTACTTGAGACCCTTAGATGAATTAATTTTGCTTCCCTGTGTTGTGATCAATGTTCTTACCTGCTTGGCTCATGTCTGATAAAACAATCTTAGTGGCATCCTCTGCCTACCACATATGGAATCCTTTGGTACTTGTGAAGCCAACTCTTACAGTTGGGTGTCCCCAAAAATAGGCTAAGGCCCAGCCTAGAGGCCCCTGAGGTAAATCAGGCAATATGGAAATAAGGTTTTGCACCTGCCTGGAGGGAAAGAATAATTTGCCTGACTATGGAGTGCCTGAATGGACTACTAGACTATGAGGGTTCCAAATGATTTGGCTTTTTCCTACTACAAGTTCAATGAAAGTGGCCAGACATTTGAGTGTGCCCTGGGGCATGCCGTTTTGATGTACTACTATTTCTTTCAGGTCTTGGGCCTGTGGGCCTTTGCTAATTTATCTGGCTCCCATAATGCCACTTCACAGCAAGCCTCCTTAATCTCTCCAACAAAGTGGAGTGCCTGTATTGTCAGTCATTCCCCTATTCATCAGTCTTTAAACCATCCCTTCTTTTTCTCCTTTTCCAGAGCAAAATAACCTATTAGCATTGGCATTCTGCCAAACATTGATTGCCTAAATGCCAAAGAGTGCTTTCCTGGAGGTTCCCATCCCCAAAGCTCTAGCCTGGCATTGTGTGGAGTGCTCAAAGTGCACCCCGTGTCGTGTCGTGTCAGGCTGGGAACTTCGGAGCTGGCAGGCAGGGGTTCACTGGGGAATCCAGGGAAGCACTCCACCATCCTCTAGAAAAGCAATTTTGGTGGCCACTTTGGTTTGGTAACAGAGGGGCAGAATTGTGCCTTTTAGGGCTCACTGGTCACATTTCCTGTCATTGCACCACTTAGGCTGTACTTTATCAGTCCCAGGATTTTCAAACATCAGCTGAAAGCTGGGATTTGATACTTTATTTGTGTACACAAATAAGCTGATGCCAGAGATGAGGTCCCTCATAAACAAAATCCATATGCATAGTTACTGCAGCCTCAGAATTAAGAATGATACATGAGGGACGCCTGGGTGGCTCAGTTGGTTGGACGACTGCCTTCGGCTCAGGTCATGATCCCGGAGTCCTGGGATCAAGTCCCGCATCGGGCTCCCAGCTCCACGGGGAGTCTGCTTCTCCCTCTGACATTCTCCTCGCTCATGTTCTCTCTCACTGCCTCTCTCTCAAATAAGTAAAAAATCTTAAAAAAAAAAAAAAAAAAAAGAATGATACATGAATCTACCCCTTCTTTATATGATGCCATTGCTTTGTGAAGAATCTTAATTTGTGTTGTACACTTTTGGAGTTGGATTTAACTCAACATCCGCTTTATGTTTTAATTTAATTTAGACTAACTCTTCTAAGCCTGTCAAGAATGATTGAGATTTGCTGACAGCCATCTTTCTTAAGCAAGTAGTTTGTTATTTGACTCAACTGTACCAGAGTAAGTCAGATAAACATAGTAAAGACTAAATATATTTGGCTTTACATTTTTAGCTTTCCTACCTTGAAGTGGCCTGCTGTTGCCTCAGCCTGAAATGCCCTTTACCCATCCCCACAGCCCATTTTCTGCTTTTGGCAATCTTTCATGACCTAGTTCAAATCTTCACCTCCTTTGAGAAATATTTAGTAATTTTGAGTCCCCCATATTTGCACTGCCACAGCATACCACCTTGTCTTAACACTGAATTCCATGACATTTATTTTTTGCTATTTACATGTTTGCAAACAGGGGCCTTCCTACACCCCCAGCGCTTCAAGTTGTGAAAATGATTTCTTTGAAAAACAGTATAGAAATATAAAGTCATTTTCTTTCTAGGTCAGGGAAGACAAAAATAAAACCAATAAATACAAGAGCATCAAATTGGAATGACAACCTGTTGTAGGATCCTTAGAATCCTTGAAAACGGTATGCAAATATCTGCATATATGTTTGCAAATAACCTAACTTTTACCTTACAAAGGTAGAGAATCAGTTAAGGCCATTCAGAAATAAATCAAAAGGTAGAAATATGGGATTCACTCTTGGCTTCTCTTTCTCCCTTTTTATACTCAGTCAACACAACTCATCACTTTTACCTATTAAATATGTGTGTGACCCAGCTGTAATGATTCTCAAACCTGGAAAAGCATAAGAGTCACCTGAAAGATTTGTTAAAACAGACTGCTGAGCCCCATCCCCCACATTTGATTCACTAGGTCTGCAGTGGGGCCAAAAAGTTGCATTTGTTAACAAGCGACCAGGTGAAAATTATGCTGCTCATCCAGGAACCACACTTTGAGAACAATTGCTTTAACTCATCCCCTATTCCATTCTTTTTAACAAGGTTCACAATTTCTACAAAGGGAAAAAAGCCCCCTGAGTTGTGACACAGTAAGATGGCTCAAATAAGGCATAAAAATAGCTAGATTTGGTCCTGATCTAGAACGGTTTCCCTTGGTGGGCAGGGGGTTGTCTACGGCTTTGAAATGATCCTTAACAGACAGGGATGAGTTCTAAAAGCATTTCTGGAATGGTCCAAGGCATCTCTAAATAAGGACCAGCTGATGAGGTCATGGTAATGCAAGGAGTCAGACATAGAGGAGGGGAATGAAGGCTATAATCACTGTCAAAGGGGTGTTTTCTGTAGACAAGTGAATGGAGCTATTGTACACAAACTCAGTGGTTGCCAAGCATGCGGTTCAATTAGCTTGCCTGTATGAGCATGGCACGGAAGGATCTCCTCTGGGGACTGGATTCACACAAGTTGATGTTTAGTACACAGTAGCAAGCAAAAGCCTGAAGAATTTGAACCTGAAGAGTTTTATAAGTTCCTGCTTTCTAAATCTATGATATGATACAATTAGGTTGGGAAGACTACAAAAGTAAAACACCATCCTCAGAAATAGTACAGCATTTACAGTTGGTGAAAGACCAATACAGAGGATCTTGTTCAAAATATTGACAACAATGAGAATGGCATGGTACCTTAGGTGGCAAGAGGTTTACAATTTAAATCTAAGGGTTAGCCTCCAAGAGAAACTGCTATTACTCTAGCTTGGGCTCTACTGATACTTAAAATGTTTGTACAAGTTCAAAAAGTTGTATTGGCCACCTAGATCCAGAGTCTTAAAGGAATGGAAAATCTGCTTCTATGGCTAGAATGAACATGTAACAAGATGTTTTGCTCTCTTAGGGGAACACCATTCACTCTGCACCATAGGCATGGAGATGATTCAGTACTCTTCAAAGTTCTCAGCTGCATGAGAGAACCATTCAGGTGGAGGGTTTCAGCCCCAAGTATCCATGCCTGAAAACAGGGGCAACGGCCACCTGGCCTCCAGAAGAGCAACATCCTCCTCCCTGAGCACCACACCAACAAGATGTAGAAGCTGTAAGGTTGTTGTCAATGCTCCATGAGATTCACATCTGTTGTACCAGCTCTGGCTACACACAGCTGAGGAAGAGTGACCCACAGGAGGCTGTTCCAGGAAACAGGGTCTGCAGAGTCAGAATGTTACATATGAGGCTATCAAAATGTGGATTCTGCTTAACATAGACCTAATTAGAAACAGGTTGAGAAGCATGGTTCTCTTCCAGTTGGGGCAAGAGGTTAGAAAATGAGGCTGGGAGGAGGTTTTCTGTGGTATTGACTTAGGGGAAAGGCATGAAGGAACTTTCTATAGCTGTGGTGAGCCCAGTGCTCAATATCCTAATTCTGTCAGACTTCCAACACCCCATGAAGCACTGCACTACAGAGCATTCGTTGGATCTAAGCCTTCCAAACCTGCGGAGATGGTGGGGAGGGGAGACCTCAAAGGCCTGAAATCCTAAGAGACAAATCAAAAAAAAAAAAAAAAAAAAAAAAAATCAAGAAGCTCTAGATCACAGCCCCACTAATTCAACAAGAGATAATTGCAAAAAGTTATCAGAGACCTCAAAGGCACCATAAAATACCATATTTACATACCATACTTCTCACCAGGGAGAGGGGCTGCAGAGCAAAGTGGTTTGGAATCTGATGGGTTGAAACTATAAAAAGCCTTATACGGTTGTTAGAAAATGCTTATTGTTTTCAGGTACAAACAATATTAAAATAGGGTTCCCAGGTGGCTCAGTGGGTTAAGCCTCTGCCTCTGGCTCAGGTCATGATCTCAGGGTTCTGGGATCAAGTCCCGCATCGGGCTCTCTGCTTGGCAGGGAGCGTGCTTCCTCCTCTCTCTGCCTGCCTCTCTGCCTACTTGTGATCTTGCTCTGTCAAATAAAATCTTAAAAAAAAAAACTTTAAAAATATTATCTTTAAAAAAAACTGTTTATAAAAGAAATATTAAAATATATTTTTTAAAGATTTTATTTATTTGACAGAGCTGGAGAGCACAAGCAGGGGAGTGGCAGAAGGAAAGGGAAAAGCAAGGTCCCTGCTGAGCAGGGAGCCCAATGTGGGACTTGATCCCAGGACTCTGGGACCATGACCTGAGCGGAAGACAGTTGCTTAACCAACTGGGCCATCCAGGCACCTCAAGGCACAAGAAATTTTAAAGTATTAGAACTAACACAGCCATCATGGAGAACAATCAAATCAGAACAAATATTTATTGAACTATAACCATAAGGCACTGTGGTTTAGACTAGGATTTAAAATTTATAGCTTCCTCTTACTCCTTTAAAAGTTCTAAAGTATAATCTACCAGAAAATAGGTATTAAAATAATCCAAAATATTTTGCCATAGTGACTACAGTATCTAACTACTATAGTATCTAAAGCCTTATTTTGGGTTGTGCATTTTAATACCTATACATAAGCCACTACAAATGTATAACAAAAATGACTATTTTTTGGTCTTCACATTGTCTGATTTTATCTTGGCAAACATCTTTTTATTTTTTTTAAGTGTGATATTAATGCTAGCACAGACATGATCAACGAGTCTCTGGGCAATGTAACAGAAGACTCAAAACCCACATGCTCTTTTATTATACACTATGTTGAATTGCCTCATCCAGCATATTCATTCCTAGCACTTAATAGAATGCAAATTCATACAAACACCCTTGAGTAAAATCTGCTGTGGTGAATGCTTCTAGGTTTCTCTTGGATGCCACTGACACTTCCTTAAACCAAACTTTTTCAATAAGAGAAAGAATGAGAGCACATCTAGAATTTACCTTCTGTCCTAAAAGGTTGATCTGCATTAGTTTTAGACAATAAACATTTTAGCATACAAATTAAGAAATAGAATACAAGTGCTTTCAGGATTCTAGAAGGCTAATTTTGGAACTTAGTTTCAAGATTAGAGTCTGACTTGCTATTTAACAGATTCTGAGACACCATAATTACTTTTTAAAACAAAGTTTTTAAGAGAACCAATATTCATGAAAATACAACAGCTTTTCTTTTTCTGTGAATACAATTACCTTAATTCTCTAACATCCCTTTTGCATTAATGAAACCAAGGATTTTGCTTACCAAATATAAAGTAGAAGTTCTTAGAAAAGACAAATCACTGTAGGTCCTTGAAACAAAAGCCCCTCTAAAGCCAAAGGATGGAAGGAAAGCAAACCTGAACTCTCGAATTTTACTGTTTTTAAAGATTTTATTTATTTGAGATAGAGAGAATGAGTGGAGAAAGGACAGAGGGAGAAGCAGGGTCCTGTCTGAGCGGGGAGCCCAATATGGGGCTGGATCCCAGGACCCTGGGATCATGACCTGAGCCAAAGGCAGACGCTTAACCCACTGAGCCACCCAAGTGCCCCCCTGAACTCTTGAATTTTATAGAAGAGTTCTACAACAGAATCCAGTTATTCCAGCCTTGGATTTTATGATTTCACTGAGAGTAATCAGGAATTGTTCTTTTAAGATTTTATTTGAGAGCGAGCGAACGAGAGCACAAGTAAGAGGGAGCGGCAGAGGGAGAAAGAGAAGCAGACTCCCCGCTGAGCAGGGACCCCCCCCCCCCAAAGAGGTCCTGATTCCAGGGCCCTGCGATCATGACCTGAGCAGAATAGAAATCATTTTAAGGAGGGGCACCTGGAGGCTCAGTCCAGTAAGTGCCTGATTCTTGGTTTCCACTCAGGTCATGATCTCAGGGTCAAATGACAGAGCCCTGAGCTGGCTCTGGCCTGATTGGGGAGTCGCTTAAGGTTCTCTCCCTCTCCCTTTGCCCTTCTCCCACACTCACATGGGCACATACTCTCTTTCTCAAATAAATAAAATCTTTAAAAAAATCATTTTAAGGAGACTTATGGTTTTATTTAAAAAAATTTCTCAATCCTATTTTTTATTTGATAGAACAAGGCACAATGTATATTAGTCTGTTTAAATGTTATTATTTGTAATGACATTACCAAATAATTTTCCCTTTACTGCGAAATAAGTATTATTACCATTTTAGAGATGAAGAAATTAAGGCACAGACAGGTGAAATAACTTAGGGAGTCGTAAGAAATAGAACAAAGATGGGATTTAGAGACAAATTGATCATGGTTTAAATATAGTACAGCTACCTACTAGCTTTGAGCAAGTTCCTTCATCCAAGCCTTTTATCTGTAAAATGAAAATACTACCACCTATCTCTCAAATAGTTGATGTAAGGTATAAGCAGAAACACCTCGCAGAAAGCATAGTACAGTTGGCCATTCAAGAAGTATTGGTTTTCCCACCAATCCACAATCCTATTTTCTTCAGCTGTTACAATGGGTGTATAATGAATCCTTATGCTGTTGCGAGGTAAGTGAGAAAATAGCACATGCAGGGTGCCTGGCAAGTAAGGGCCTCAATACATTTGTTCTCTCCCCCAATATTGTCTCCCTTACCCTAGGTCCCACAGTTACTGAATGGCTGAGACACAATCAAGCCACGATCTTAGTTGCACTATAAAACTGTTTCTGTCCACATGCATTTTACTTCTGGTAGTACCTCATTACCTCATTTAACTGCAAAAACAAATTTAAGCCAGCTGCTTGATCGGTTTTTATTTTAATGTGTTCCCAGTAAAATCAAATTCATTACTAGGGCAGCTTTACTTTTCAGTAAGCAGAAGAAAGTGGTTAGTATTTCTGACATGTAAATATGTATTTTTGATACATATTTCTACTGGCTCTTCTGTAATATATATTCTTAATATTTTATAAATTATTATAACTCAAAAGATTGTTAGAAATCTATTACTTAGGATATTACATGTCTAAGCATTCAAATGACTTCATTTGATATACTGAGTTCAAAGATATTATTAGGTAGCCTTTTTATTTTTTCTATTTGCTCCCAAATTAAATAACAAGTAGGGTAGTAAATGCAGTAAATAAATGTAGATACTCATAAATGAAACAGATGTGTGAAAAATATGGACCAGATCTGCATTTATGAGGCAATGACCTTCAAAACTGGCAGGGAGCTGTTAACAATGTTCTTCACAGGGGAGCAATTATATTACAGCCCTCCTAGGTATACTTCATTTCTCATGATCTACAAATATATTGGCATATCAGAAAGAAGAATAGGCTGGTAAATGTGGCAATATTCACTGGAGGGATATAAGGCATTTTTCCTTACCTTAATAGTCACATTCTAAATGCCAGATCAGTATAATTGATGCAATATGAAAGGCAAGACCAATACTTAGAATTTCCTACAACTGAAATTTACTAAATGTGGCTATTATGGCTCTAACCCAGGGATACATTTCTGACTCTCTAATCCCCTATTCTCTGATTATCTCAAGAAGTACTGATACCTTTCTAAAATATATACCTTATTTAAAGAAAAATGACATACCATACTTTAAGGGAAATGATTCCAAATTATTACCAAAAATTTTTTAAAGTATGCTGTACAGCACTTCCTAAAATGCTAAAAATATTGCTTTAACTTAGTAAGTAGCTCACAGTTCCTTTCCATACTGACTTACTTTATGTCCAATGTCTGACAAATAAGTACATGCACAAACACACACTACAGAAATGTATAGGGGGGAGAAAGTTGCTGAGAAAAACTCAATCTCCAAAAGCTCAAAAAAGCTATATGTACAAAATATTAATTTCACATAAGATCCTGTCTTTTTGTTGTTGTTGTTAACCTTTCCTCACATTGGGTAAAAACAGAAGCAAGTCACAGTAGTGGTGCCGAAGACTGACATTACATAAACTTCAGAATTCCTTTGTTTTTTAATTTTCATTAAATAATCACAACACACCATCATTAACATGTCTAGACAGTGGACACTCACTACAGTATAGTCATGTTACACCAAGCTTAATTTTCTTACGTGGCCTAAATTTTTATAACACATTAAATTGTAATAATGTAAAGTAAAACCAGCAGGAAAATAAACACAACCATAGCAAGATATAACAAGCATAAACCCAGTAAGTACTGCTTGACTTAAAAGTATTTTTCTCAACACTAATAAGGATTTACCCACAACTATAATACCAGTCAACCAACCTCAGTTTCCACCAACTGGGAAAAGTAACTAGTTGTCTTATTTTGATACCTCAAAATCGCTGGTGGAATGATTATGTGAATTGCGTTTCAACTGTACTCCATACCTTGGCAAAAGTTAATGACCTGCCCCAGAAATTTTATTTCACCATATACCCCAAAGTATTTTTAGGACTCACAAAGTCTAAATCTCATGCTGCCCTTGATAGGTTATCCTGTACATGCTTTAAAACAAATGGATAAAGACTTTAAAAGCTCTAGACAATGTATTCAAATGGTGAATATGTCAAGTCAATGCCTTCTCCTCCCCCACCCAAAACCCAAAAAGAACTGTACACCACACATAAAGATACAATAGAAACAAAAAGTAGCATGCCACTCATTCAGTAAGGAAATAATACAGAACATCTATCATATTCAACTGCAAAAATCCTTTCACTTGATGGCTAGCCAGCATCGTTATGACTGTTTAATCTGTATTTAAGGGGCCTTAAAGAGATTTTGCTCCCTTTCTCTGCCCTCCTGGATCTTTGGCAGCAGTCAGCACTTATGTCCAGAGGTGGTTTGGGGAGTGGGAGAAAAGGAAAAGTGGAGAGAAGGCTGAAATGAGCACAGAGTCAGCAGAGAGCAACTGCTCTCATCCACTACCAAGCGTCTTTCTCACACACCGCTATTTTCCGCTGTTGAGCATTGTCAGCAAAAAAATAAATGGGGGGGGGGGGGGCAGGAGACAAAGAGGGTAGGACCAGAGGCCGACAGTTTTTGTCTGCCACAATGAGGAGAGAAGCCCCCTCTGGTTTCTTGCTGCAAAGGCAAGGGATCAGGTGAGACCCCTCCGGGTCCAACTCAATTTGCTTCTCCTGAAAGAGCAGTTTCCGGCAGCGAGCGCAGGATCCTCGGCTGCTGAACACCGGAGCATTGTCAATGCTCCTATCTCTGACTTTACAGAGGAGGAGAGAGGGCTGTGACTGCATTCCTGGGAAAGACTACTACTCCAGACTTGCCACACGGCAGTAGTGAAAAAACATAAGCAAGAGGTTGTAAAAATCTCTTCCAAAATGCCAGGTTCTGAAGAAATGCTGCGAAGCATTAACGTATTATTGGCGTTTTTTTAAGTCACCCATTCTTTCTAGCCACGGCCAACCCTCAAATCTCTGGTACTTGTTGCTAAATCTTCCCCCCCCCCCCCAAATTGCCCAACATAATGAGATCTGGGGAGCGAAAGGCGGGAGGGGGGGCCTAATCTCGAGAACCCAGAGGGCTGGTCTCGGTTCCATAGGCCACTCTGCATGGGCTGCGCGTTCACTTCTACCTTCTGAGAGCTCTGACTCACAAATGCCAGCGCGGGGGGGGGGGGGGGTGATTATGACATACAGCATTATCCTTCCAACCAAAGATAAGAAACGCCGGCCAGCGGTCCTTGCCTAGCCAGAGAGCCGAAGCCTGCGCCCCCCCGACGGGGCGGCCGGGGTAGGAGCCTCCCGCCCTGCCCGCCTCCCCGCGGACGCCCGCGGAAGATGCTCCCCACCCGGGCAGGCTCCAGGAGCCAGGATGGGGCGCCCTCGCCCTAGGAGAGGACAGGGAGGGAGCTGGGGTCCGGGACGGTGGGACTCTCACCGCAGCTGCGCCGAGCGCCGGGTACCCCGCCCCGGACCAAGTCTCGGGCGGAGGCGCTCTGCACCCGGGCCGTCCGCCGCAGCCAGGGACGGACAAAGCAATGGGGTCTGCGGCGACCCCGGGCGGCGGCCGGGGGCCAAGTTAGCCAGACTCAGGGGACGCGGGGGTCCCGCGGGCAGGGCGGCGTGGCACTGACCTGGATGGTGCAGGTGTACTCGCTGTCGTCCAGCAGCCGCACGGTGCAGCTGTACTCACGCTCCAGGCTCCTGCTGCTGCCGCTCATCAACCTGCTCAGCATCTTCCCGCCCGGCCGCCCGCCACCGGGAGAGAAGCGGCAGCGCTGCGGACCCCGGACCAGGCGCCCCTCAGCCGGGCAGCTCCGCGCGGGCCCCCGGCACCTGCACCATCACCCCAGTCCGGTCGCGGCCGCTGCCTCCTGCTGGCCCAGCTCCTCCTCCTCCTCCTCCTCCTCCTCCTCCACCGCCTCCCCCCAGCCCAGAGCAAGCACCCCGCTCTCTCTCCTCCGCGCCCCACTCCCCGTGCCCAGCTCGTGGGGCGGGGCCTCGGCCGGAGAAGGGCCAATGGGGGTCAGCGCGGCGGAACCGAGTGGCAGACGGTAGAGCCAATAGAAATAGGGCACTGGGATGATGGACAGGTAGCTGAAGCAATCACGGAAAAGCAGTCGAACAGAACCTTGCGGGACCAGCCCTCTGGCGTCCCAAACGAGGGGCTCCTCTCCTCTCTGCGGTTCCTCCAGAAGCTGTTTCCCCTCCCCCGGGCCAGGTGTGGGCACCCAGCCGGATAAATATCTGCTGCATGGAATACGCTTAGACTGGGCTTCAGGGGTCCAGTCCCACACTCGGCAACGCCGGGAGTCCCGCCCTCTCGGGAGCCGGGGCGGTGCGAGATAACAATCACTGCACCTGCAGAATGCAGGCACCTTCCGCTCGGGACTAGCCAGCTGCCCCCACCTGAGCTTTACCCGGAGTCGGCCTGGCGGGCCTGTGTGCTCTGGTGCTCTTATTTTGGAGAACATCTGTTTTACAGGAGCCTCTTAAGTAAAAGCCGTAGGGTACGCAAGGGTTTTTAAACACCTGGGTTTAACCCCTCGGAAACCAACCACTCTAACACCCTATGCCTCCCTTTTATTTTCAGAAGACAAAAGGAAGAGATTGAGGTGTGCTCCTTCAGCCGGTAGGGTGCAGAGGCAGTGATGGGTCCTTTCCTTGCACCTTCAGAACTAGAATTACCGTATCTCCAGACTTCCTCAACAAAACACCAGAGTGTGTCAGGAGGTATATATCGCAAAGAAAAAAAATTGTCTCCTGCCCTTTTTGACCCCACATCTAAAGGCCTCATGTTCTTTATGAAAACTTCACCAAAAAACAATATTCTCCCTCAAAACTTTTTGATGGAAGGAAATGTTATATAAAAGAATCCTATCAACCCAACATTAATGCTGTAATAAATATATTAATTGAAAAATAATGCAATGTGCGTAATTTCATATTATTTTCATTTATAGTGGTCGTGTTTATAGGGATAACACACATAACAAAGATGAAACCCTACATTAATTTAGAAAACATCTGACCTTTAAAGTAGGTCCCCACCCCTCCGGGCAGGGGGATCTGCTGACTCAGTCAGTAGAATGTGTGACCTTTGATGGAGGGGGGGGGGCTTCCTGAGCTCCTGAGCTCGAGCCCTGCGTTGGGGTTAGAACCTTCTTAAAAAAATAAAGTATAGGGGCGCCTGGGTGGCTCAGTGGGTTAAAGCCTCTGCCTTCGGCTCAGGTCATGATCCCGGGATCCTGGGATGGAGCCCCGCATCTGGCTCTCTGCTCCATGGGGAGCCTGCTTCCTCCTCTCTCTCTGCCCGCCCCTCTACCTACTTGTGATCTCTGTCTGTCAAATAAATAAATAAAATCTTTTTAAAAAAATAAATAAAGTATAGGGGCGCCTGGGTGGCTCAGTGAGTTAAAGCCTCTGCCTTCAGCTCAGGTCATTGAGCCCCGCATCAGACTCTCTGCTCCGCTTCCCCCCACCCCCTCTCTCTGCCTGCCTCTTTGCCTACTTGTGATCTCTATCTGTCAAGTAAATAAATAAAATCTTTAAAAAAATAAAAATAAAGTATACTTCTTCCCTAGTGTCCTTGGATTTCAGTATTTCTCCCCAATTTTTTGCATGGGACCCTCCCCCTCTTCAGTAATCACCTCAACAACCTGAATTGTTCTCCTTAGTTGCAATTTCCTTTGTGGCATTCAATAGTCATAAGAGGAGGTTCCACTTTTCAATGTAATCCTGGAGGACTTAAGAATCTAGAACAGTGAGTCAGATACTCAAGGCTTCAAACCAAAGGTGAGTGCCTCTACTATGTAGCCCTAGCAGGTAGCCTGGGTGTGCAACATAGTAGGTATTCAATAAGTATTTGTTGCATGAAGTAAATTAGATATTTTATAGTGTTTAAGTCCCAGAAAAGATCTATGAAGAAACTAATAATTTCAGGAAGGCCTTGGAGACATGAAATCATTAATATGCCAAAGTGATAGTCTACAAAGCTCAACTTTGTTGTGTGGTTGGAGAAGATAATGAAGAGTTCAGGCAAGCAGAACTTATGTTGAAGGCAAAAGTTGCTATTTGTTTACAGAATCTACAAGAGCAAGAAAAAAATGTCCAAGAAGCTAGAGGAAACCCAATAGTTTGACAGTAGGGAAATGTCTTTAACTGGTTATGCAAATAAGCAGCTGTTAGAATAAAAAGGCAAACACCATGAATCCAGAAAAGCTCTAAGGAACTGAATGCAGTCTTTTCTCAGAGTATGACTGGAGATGAAATCAACAGGGATGAGATTGTGGAGGCTATGCCAATGTGTTAACATTCCTGTTCAGCCAAAGAAAATCATGTTAACTTAGATGCTCACCTCATTGAAAGACCAGTTAGATGTTCATCCATGGCCAGAAAGATCTTCAAACTCTCCCCTCACTCTCTAAATCAGAACACTTTGTGAGGAAAACAGAGGTTGGATGTATAATGAAAGAAAAGCAACTATTGGTTTCTGGTTAAACGTACACCTATACAGGGATCAAGAGAGAAGCCTAAGGGAAACTAAAAACAAAACACTCATATAAAATCAAACTGAGGAATATTTTATTTATCTTTCTTTTTCTCAAGTCTTTTGAGCAGGATGTCCATGATAATAAGGCTTTGTTCAATAAAAGGACTTGTGTGCCCTTGTTAATCAGAGCATCATAGCTTTCATGAATTTTTTAGTGTAAAGGAGGCCATATTTAAAACTCCAAACGACAATGAGCTCTTGCCTTCCAAATTATTAGGATGGCAGCCCCCTTTAAAGTTTCTCTACCTTCTTTCCTGTTGAGGAGTCCCTAGGGTAGATGCAGTCACCAACACAGGCCTGAAATAACTGAATTACTCCTGTCTCTACTTCAGATATCCCATACCCTGATATTCTGGGACACTGATCTCTCTCCAGCCAGTGCAACTTTCACCATTGTCTTGGGACCTGGCAGGAAGAGGCATTTCCCTCTCTTCTCCAGGACATCACAAATGCAGTCTCTTCCCATAAAAGTCTTCTTATGGCACCCCTAAGACCAGGGTTATCCAGAGTAACCTGCAGTTATGACCTGGCTACTCTCAAAGTCTTCTTGGGCTTTGTTGTTGAGCTTTCAGCCAGGGTCCATGTGACTGATGACAGTTCCCCTCTCCATCAAGAGTTCCCCTGACCATGTCTTGGACACTCAGGCTCAACCACAGAGAGAAGAAGCTTAGAGGAGAAAACAGCTCCCCTCACCCAATTTAAGGTCCATTTTCAAAGTCCCTTTCTGTCCCAGTTGCTGCCTCTCCCTAAGATGATTGACCTGGGAATATCTACTCCTTTAGAGGAGACCCCACCTCCCATCACCAGGCATATGACCTTGACCTTTGACCCAGCTGTGCCATTGCCTTAAGACCTTAACCGTCCAACATCAGCACATTGCTCACAGAGACTGAGTTATTCAGTCTTTACAGGTAGGTCCAGGTAGAGACTCACTGAAACCAGTCCAGTTCCTTTGCATAATTATTTCTCCAGTAAGTAGTAATGATCATGCCTGTCCTTGGTTGCCTTTATCTTTTAAATCTCAGCTTTTGTACTCCTGAGAGCAAGGGCTCAAAAGAGGACATTCACATCTCCACAGAAACAATATATTGACACATATATAGTCTACATCTACAGCGAGAAAAGAAACAGTTTTTCTCTTCTCTTCTGCAGCAATGTCTGCGGAAGCAAGGCTCCTGTTCCATACACAAAGATTTGCATATCCAAATGGAGCACACTGCTTCACAGATTAAAGCATCTTTACTCAAGTTATAGTTTTCCAAGAATAATAAATGTATACTTGCTTTAATATGAGTAGCTGAACAATTCATTTAGTTTTTCCAGAGCAGTTTACCTCTGTAGAAATGTTCAAGTCTTTTTTTTTTAATCAGGACAGAATTCACTTATGGTTTAACAGACAGTTTTTCCTTCTTCTACCAACTCTTTCAATTTCTTTTTGTTTGTTTGTTTGTTTGTTTCCGAATCCATTATTTTTAATGTCCAGCATTTATAATACAAGGGCCAGAGCTCTCTCCCCACCTCAAGTTTATAAGTTTTCGATTGGCTTGTGAGGTCAATAGGGATACTTCTTCTTGTCTAATTTGGTTTCTGGGAAGGCTTCATTCATGTCCTCAATGGTCATCTGATCTAACGGAATTATGTTCCTTAGCTTCTCCAGCTGTTTTTTCGTATTCCACAATCCTGGCCTTTGATTCAGACAAAAACTCAGCACAACTTTTCACATCTTCTTTTTCTTCAGCGTCCACCTGAACAGTGTATTTGTCCTCTGGCACAGGAATCTTCAGGGCATTGAACTTCTTCTCAAAGTCATCTACCAAGCCAGCCTTCGCCACATGGGCCTTGTAGTAAGCCCAGTCGATAGCAGGGGGTTTCTCAGGGAGAGTAGCCAACTTGGAGGTAAGTGTCTCATTCCAAGATTTCAGGGAGTTAGCAATGGCCTTCTGGTTTCGGGGTATGATCTCCCCAAAAGCTACCCAGTCAATGGTTTTTAGAGCAAGTTTTTGCCCAGCCATCTTGAGATCCTTCACCGACCCCGGCTGCCCAGCAACTCTTTCAATTTCCAGTTTAGCCCCCATTACACTTAGAAAAAAATTTTAATGTGGATTTTTATGTGGAAATATAAGTGCATGTGGTTTTTTTAGTCCAAACTACATTTGTTGAGCATTTACTATGTGTTAGGCACATTATACTGTGTCAGCTTTCTAGAAAACATAATACATAGCCCAAAGAAAATGGGAAAATGAAATGTACAGACCAAGAATTTAACAATCTAGGAGAGAGGGTTAGGTATATAAACAATTAGCTATTACACCACACATGGAGAAGGAGCAAAGCACTACAAGAGAACAACAAATGGTAAATTATTTAAGCCTGGGAGACAGCAAAGTCTTAGAGAGAAATCATTTGAGTTGGATCCCTAGGAATGAACTAGTATGGTGTTGGGTGCAGATAACAGAAGAAAGAGCAAGGTATGGGATGAGGAGTCACATTTTAAATAGAAGAAAAAGCATGATAAAGACATAGAAGCATAAATATGTATAGCATGTTTCAGAAATTGCAAATACCCCTGGATGGATAGCATGTGGAATGTGTTAGCTAGGAAAAAATGGACTGAGACCAGAACATACAGGACCTTCCATGCCACAATTAGGAATTTGGATTCTGTTGCATAGACTGTAGGGGGGTATTGCAGGTTTTTAAGCAGAGAAATGACAGGATCAGATCTGTGTTTGGAAATGATCATTTTGGTAGCAGTGTCAATGATTAAATTACAGAAAGAGGAGATTATTTAATAAGGGGGAAATGCATCCAGAAAACAATAGAATGTCCTTAACAAGGCATCAGAAGCATTTACAATAGGTCTCTCAGATATGGGTGCCAGGCTTTATTATATTTTCCAATTATGGTTCATTTTCCTTTTATTTCCAGCCATTCTTTTTTTTTTTAAGATTTTATTTATTTGACAGACAGAGATCAAGAGTAGGCAGAGAGGCAGGCAGAGAGAGGGAGGGAGAAGCAGGCTCCCTGCTGAGCAGAGAGCCCAATGAGGGGCTCGATCCCAGGACCCTGGGATCATGACCTGAGCTGAAGGCAGAGGTTTTAACCCACTGAGCCACCCAGGCGCCCCTTATTTCCAGCCATTCTGTAGCCATTGTTCTAGCAACAAAATGTATATGAAACAAAACAAGTTAACTCATTTATTTAAAAAATTTGTTATGGTCAGGGCGCCTGGGTGGCTCAGCGGGTTAAGCCTCTGCCTTCGGCTCAGGTCATGATCTCAGGGTCCTGGGATGGAGCCCTGCATCGGGCTCTCTGCTCACCGGGGAGTCTGCTTCCCCTCCCTCTCTGCCTGCCTCTCTGCCTATTTGTGATCTCTCTTTGTCTGTTAAATCAATAAATAAAATCTTTAAAAAAAAAATTTGTTATGGCCTACTACATACAAGTCCCCATGCTAAGTGCTGAGAGAATTCGAAGATGAATAAGACACATTCCCAATCTTCATAGAATTTACAGTTCCATACAAACTGCAAAATTACTTCAACAACATTTATTAAGTATTCAGTTTATGTAGATTAATACTCAGTGCACATTGGTTAAAACATATATATAAAAGAGAAAGGCAACAAAGAAGAAAAAGGAATATGGGCAAAGAAAGTATATAAATCTGAAGAAACTAGAACAGCCCATTTTTCTTGATTAATAGTGTCAATTGACTATTTGCCCTGCAAAATGAAATCATTAACATTACTGTACTTCCTCTCAAACTCCTACTCTAACTCCCAATTTTTGTGGTTTATATAATCTGTTTTATCAGGCTTTATAATCTTATGGCTTTTAGCAACCATATTTCTTCTAGTTGTTTAATCTCACTTCAGTATTCAAATGGATTCAGTGCTTGCAACCAGTCCTTTTATCCTCCAGATTCACTATTCCTGGAGGTTTTACTTTTTATTTTTAAAGATTTACGCATTTATTTGAGAGAGAGAGAGAGCATGAGCAGGAGGGTCAGAGGAAGAGGGAAAGAGAATCTCAAGCAGACTCAGAGCCCTACTAGGGGCTCAATCTCGTCACTTTGAGATCAGGACATGAGCTGAAACCAAGGGTCCAATGTTTAACCAACTGTGCCACCCAGGTGCCCCCTGGAGGCTTTATTTTTATCCATTCATGGCCTGGTAGGTGGGATTTCTTTGCTAAGTAGTTGAAGAATGGCCAATAGCCACATAGTGTTTAACATAGTGTTTTTATTAGCTTCAGGTGTAGAGTATAGTGATTCCACAATTCCATAAGTCACCTGGTGCTCATCACAAGTGCATTCCTTAATCCCCAACACTATTTCACCCATCCTCCCACCCACCTCCCCTCTGGTAACCATCAAGTTATTCCCTGTAATGAAGAGTCTGTTTCTTGATTTCTCTCTTTCCGTTTGCTTGTTTGTTTTATTTCTTAAATGCCACATATGAGTGAAATCATGTGGTATTTGTCTTTCTCTGACTTATTTTGCTTAACATTATACTGTCTAGCTCCATCCATGTTGTTGCAAATGGCAAGGTTTCATTCTTTCTTTCTTTCTTATGGGTATGGGAATATGGGTAATATTCCATTATATATATATAATGTCTTCTTTATCCATTCATCAGTCGATGGACACCTGGGCTGCTTCCATAATTTGGCTATTGCAAATAATGCTGCAGTAAACAAAGGGGATGCATGTATCCCTTCATATTAGTGTTTTTGTGTTCTTCCGGTAAATGCCCAGTATTATGATTACTGATCATAGGGTAATTAGATTTTTAACTTTTTGAGGAAACTCCATACCATTTTCCAGAATGGCTGCACCAGTTTGCATTCCCACCAACAGTGCATGAGCGTTCCTTTTGTCCATATCCTCAACAACACCAGTTGTTTCTTGTGTTGTTGATTTTAGTCATTCTGACAGGTGTGAGGTGATACCTCTTTGTAGTTGTGATTTGCATTTCCCTGATGATCAGTGATGTTGAGTAGCTTTTCATGTGTCTCTTGGCCATCTGTATGTTTCTTTGGAGAAATGTCTGTTCATGTCTTCCGCCTATTTTTTAATTGGATTATTTGGGAGTTTTGCGGTGGAGGGGGGGGAGATGTTACCTGAGTTCTTTCTTATCTACCTGTTGCATTTATACTGAACAAATACTTGCATAGAAATGTTACTTTGTACTCACACTTTCTTTACTTTCTTTCAGAATTTTATAGCCATCACCCCTTTGTCTCTTTTCCTAACATTTGCTATGGGAAAGTCTCAGATGAATCAAACTTTTCCCAAATGTGATTTTTTTTTTCCAAGATACCTGGAGGATTCATATATTTAACTCTGAAGTTCAAGAACTTAATCAGAATATATCTATCTGTCAATTTTTCTGAATCAATTTTCCCTGGTATAAAAGGGGTAGTTTTCTGAACAATGGCTCTTATTATCTTTGAATTTGTTGTGTTTTCTTCCAGGACACCAGTTAGCTCAATATTGGATCATATTTGAGTATATATTTCTTTTTCTTTTTTTAAATTCTCAAATATCTATGGCCTTTCCCTCTTCATTCATTGTGTCTGTCCCAAGTCTCTCCTCCATGCCCTTAACTTGATTTTTAGCCAAGTCTATTTTGTTCCTTGCCGTTGAATCTACAACCCCAAGATCAAGAGTTTCATGCTCCACTGACTGAGCCAGCCAGGCACCCCTCAGTTATTGTTGTTTTTATGTTTCATCTGTGATTTCTTATTTTATTGAATATTATTTCTTACTGAGTCTATAGTAGAAAACATTCATAAGGAATATGCTTCTTGGGGTGCCTGGATGACTCATTTGGAAGACCATGCAACTCTTGATCTCTGGGTGGTGACGTCAAGCCCCACATTAGGTGTAGAGATTACTGAAATAAATAAACTTTAAAGAATACTCTTCCTTTCTCTGGGTTGTGACCAAAAAAAATTCTCCTTGACCAGATTTTAATCAGCATCTTCTGAATCCTCACCCCAATTAGCTTTGACTTTTGGACTTTTTTCCCATCCTTTGGAATTTTGTCCATCTCTGCATCACTCAATTTTAGGAAGAATCTGTTAAGTCAGTTTAGCCAGAATCCTCCCAAACTCAATATCTGATCATATTCAACATCTTACCTCAAATACAAATAACAAATACCTCATCTCCTACTCTTTCCCAGGTGATGTTTGATCACTTTGGCCCATCTTTAGCAAGAACCTTGTTAGGCTGGTTTTGCCAGAATCTCACCTTATCCCTATTTCTTCTTAGTAATTGTTCATCCACCAACCACCCACCCTGTCCTGACTCTGCTCCTAGATTATAAATTCCCAGTTTTCCTTATTGTATTCAGAATTGAGCCTGGTTTCATACTGGGATCTCTTTTCTCCTGAATAACTTCTCTGAATAAAATCTTTTTTAATCACTTTAATTTTAATAACTTTAACTACTATCCAGCTCTGGTTTTTCCTTAACAGTTGTTTTCATCTGAACTAGATCCTTCGCCTGTTTTTCTTTTTCTTTTTAAGATTTTTTTTTTTAGATTTATTTGTTTGACAGGGAGAGAGACACAAGCAGGGAGAGTTGGAGAGGGAGAAGCATGCTTCCCGCTGAGCAGAGAGCCCGATATGGGTCTCGATCCCAGGACCCTGGAATCATGATCCGAACCAAGGGCAGATGCCCAACGACTGAGCCACCCAGGCACCCCTTTCACCTGTTTTTCAAAAAAGATCCTTCACCTGTTTCTTTCTACCATACTTGAATGGTGGTCATGTTACTACGGTTCACCCAGTTCATGCTTAGCATGGACAGACTTTTCAGACTTTCACTTTGCTCTGATATATGCCAGTTTTTCTTACTTCAGTTTAAGAGTTCGGAGTTGTTTTCTAACTAATTTTCTCTAACGTGAGGATTCAGGATAAGAGAAAGAAAAAAAGGAAGTTAGGGCGGAGTGATGCCCTTAGTAGCCTTTCTCTCTTGTAAGACCCAGTTAAACAGCCTATGCCAGCCCAGTCTAACCAGTCAGGGGTGCTAGAACCCTCCTACATAACTTATATCGGTTCTTTTGCTCAACCTGGTTACCTGGGAAATGGAAAGCTCTGGGGGAAAGGGAAAGCTCATGTGGTATATGGAGGCTTCTATCTAAAACAATTTACTTGGATTCCTGCATCTCTCCATGCTCCCCAGAATTACTTATCTATACCCTCAGAATTCTTCACATATTAATGAAGGTATTATCGAGAATACTCAGAAAGCTGTCAACTCCCCACCACACCCTTATTTCCTCTCAATCTACTTTGAGGAATGGGGCTAAGGTGAGGAGCCATACTTACTGTACCAGACTATTCTGTTTCATTTGTTGGCCACTTTTTTTTAACATTTAATTTATGTGTAAGGTTTTATCCTTTACCTTGTTGTAGCTGCTGGCAAATTTGGGGCTTTGTCAATGAAATTTTGTTCCTGTTGTTCATTTCCTTAGGTATTGGTGGAGAGAACTGCTACCCTGCCCAATTCTTGTCTCCTTACTCAGAAGTTTGTCACCTAAGGTCAACTAGGTTTGAAGTAGTTGCTAATCAAAGATATTTTCATAAAGACATTCAAATAGAAAAGAAAGGAAGAATAAACATTCCATAGTGCACATGTTAATCATTCAGTAAATGTCTGCAGAATTAATTTAAAAGTTTCCCTGGACATCGTTCAGTTAATTAAAATTGCAAATCATTATTACATCTTATCACTTCAATTTTTCCATTATAGTAATAAGGAAGCCCTCACTATATGCCAGAGACTCAGCTGAGTACTTTACATGCATTGTCTAATTGAATCCTCACAACACTATGGTGAGGTCGGGCTATTGCTACTATCCCCATTTTATAGATGAGGAATTTCCAGTGTAGTGAAACAAAACAATCTGTCATAAGCATTCCGCTATCAGGAGGCAAAACCTGGACTCATATCTAGGTCTCCGGTGCCAGAGACTATGCATTTAATAACTATGTTACATAGTCTTCTTTTTCAGGAAGTTAGTGAAAAGAATGGAGTCAGAAGAACTGAATACAAGCTCTAGATCCAACATTATATACAGTATAATCTTGGCAAGTCATTGGAAGTCTGTTACTCATTCATAAACTGGGGATAATAAGGTCTTCCCCGGCTGTTCTGAAAGTCCCAAGACCTTTATTTTAAAATAGCAGGTTGAATGCAGCATTTACCTCTGTTCTTGCTCCAAGTCCACCCAAACAACAGTAACGTGATTTTTTAAAAGCATAAACCTATGAGACCAAAGTGATTGGAGAGGAACCACAGCAATAACACTTTGGAAAACTGAAAATACAGGGGTGGGGGGTTAACAGTTGACCGAGCAGACCCAAGAAAGTTGAATCCAAACCCAGCAAAGGGGAGAGCTGAGAGGCAATCTGATTTGCACACAGAACCCACATAATATTTAAAAATTGATATACCAGGTACTTAAAGGAAGTGGAGCCAGGACTGAAAACAGGACTGTTTGAAAGTCCATTTAAGTAGCGGTTCCCTTCCTCAACTCCATGCAGCCAAGAAACTTCTTTTCTCCACTCTGTTGGATAATTCCCTGGAGAGAGCAAAACAGAGTTTCTGAAGGGGGTGGGGGAGTCACCAGAAATTTAAGAAATTTAAGTAATATCTCTAACATAAAATACAGAGGCCAAAACAAAAAAGAAACAGTCAACTTCTAGGTTGGAAAGACTACACAGGAGAAAGAAAAATTTCAAAAAGCAATTTATTAGTAAATATTCTAACAGAAATGGAGATGAGGGGCGCCTAGGTGGCCCTGTGGGTTAAAGTCTCTGCCTTCAGCTCAGGTCATGATCCCAGGATCCTGGGATGGAGCCCCGCATCGGGCTCTCCGCTCATTGGGGAGCCTGCTTCCCTCTTCTCTCTCTGCCTGCCTCTTTGCCTGCTTGTGATCTCTGTCTGTCAAATAAATAAATAAAAATCTAAAAAAAGAGAAAGAAAGAAATAGGATATGATTTGGCATCTCTTAAATAAGTACAGGATGCCATTAAGGGGGGGAAACATACTGAGAATAATAACAAAAAAAGAGTACCTTTATAAGCGTAAAATAAAACAAGAGAAATGAAAATTAAAAGGTAGTAAGAATAGAGAGAAAAGGTAGAGGGCAGGAAATTATCAAAGGCATAATTCAAGAAAATTTTCTATGCTGCAGGACATGAATTTCCAAATTTAGAGGACCTACCAAGTGCCTAGCACAATAGATAGAAACAAAGTCACACCATGGCACACCACTGTGAAATTTCAGAACACTAGGAACAAAAATAAGCTTCCAGAAAGGAAAAAAGCTACAAACAAGCATTAAGATTGCAGTGGATTTGTCAGTAGAACCCTGGAATCAAGAAGATATTAGGGCAACATCCACAGATTCCAAGGAAAATTATTTCCAACCTAGAATTCTGCATTCAAATAAACTACCAATTGGATAAAAAGATATTTTAGACATGCAAGATCTCAATAAATGTGATTCTTATGCACCTTTCCTCAGGAAGCTATTGGAGGATGGGCTCTTCCAAATGTGAGAGCTAACCAAGAAATAGGAACACATGGTAGATTGCATTATGTGTTCAAAATATTCCCTGCCTCTCTCTATCAGGACTAGAATTTTACTCCCATCCCACATCAATCTTGGCCATCGGTTTGCTCTGAACAATAAAATGTAAGAGAAAATGGTGACTCCCATTGCTCTTTTCTTTCCCAAAACATTAGTATGGCTCAGATGATGACTGCTCCTGGGTCCTGGGAAAAAGCCAAGAGGGAGCAGGGGTGCAGCCAATCCACAATAAATAGCTAATGAAAATGAGAAATAAATGTTTTTTGTTTTAAGCCACTGAAATTTTGGACTCACTGGGGCCACCTGCCTGGCTCAGTCAGTAGAGCATGCGACTCTTGATCTAAGGGTTGTAGGTTCGAGCCCCACATTGGGTCTTAATAAAATCTTAGAAAAGAAAAGAAAAGAAAGGATGTTTTAGAGTTGTTATTGAAAAAGAAAAGAAAAAAGTTTCAAAAGTTCATACATATGATCTTATAAATGGGATCTAACACAAGAAAGAGATATGTGCAACCAAAGCCTTAGAAGGAAGGAAGGAGGGGCACCTGGGTGGCTCAGTGGGTTAAGCCTCTGCCTTCGGCTCAGGTCATGATTTCAGGGTCCTGGGATCAACCCCCACATCGGGCTCTCTGCTCAGCAGGGAGCCTGCTTCCTCCTCTCTCTCTTTGCCTGCCTCTCTGCCTACTTGTGATCTCTCTCTCTGTCAAATAAAAAAAATAAAAAATAAAGAAGGAAGGAAGAAAGAAATTAATTCTCAGACTAATGGTAATATTTAATCCCAGAATCACAGCTGTGAAGCAACTCTAGAGAAGAATCAAAGCCAAAATAGAGGAAATCAGAAGGCTCTCAGGTGTTTCAAAGAAGGTAAAAGTGATAGATGTAACATAGTGTAAAGAAAGATATTTCTGGGGGAGAATTTCGTTGAGTTAGTGATAATTATATCAAAACAAACCAAGTGAAAAATAAAAATGAAGCATTTAATAGCTCTAGGAAAAACAAAAGGAAAGGTTGTAGTAGTATATAAGCACTTACATAGTCATAGTAATATAAGTGTTGATTTTATTTAACCAACAGTACGAAATAACTATATAGGAGAATGGACAGGAAACAACGTACATGTGTGATTGGGGTAGGCTGGGGGTAGAGGTAGTTGAAAGATATATCTTTCATAGATAACACCTAATTTTTTTTAAATCAAGAAATAGCAGCATAGGCATATTATTTAGAAATACTGAGACAAATACAAAAAGAAACAGCTAAAATAACTGAAAATTGTTGCCTCTGGGGAAGGGAGATGTGAAAATTGGGGACCAGAGAATCGCTGTTTTCTGTAATAGACTTTATAGAACTATTTGACTCCTATACTATCTGTATGTTTAAAATAAAAATAAATATGAAAATAAGATGAAAAGTAGGGATGCCTGGCTGCCTCAGTCAGTAGAGCATGCAACTCTTGATCTCAGGGTTGGGAGTTCGAGCCCCACGTTGGGCATAGAGTTTACTTTAAAAAAAATGGAAACTAAACTTAAACATCGCAGCACAGGGGCAGCTTAAGGCTTAAAAACTCAAAAGACACAAAAAGAAAATTAATATAATAAACCAGTGCAACACATATTTATACACCAAATAAAGGAAGGAAGGGGAGGGAGGAAGGAAGGCACACAGGCAGGAAGGAAGGAGAAAAAGAAGAGTTTGAAAGAACTTTGGGGGCACCTGGGTGGCTCATGGGTTAAAGCCTCTGCCTTCAGCTCAGGCCCTGATCTCAGGGTCCTGGGATAGAGCCCTATGTCGGGCTCTCTGCTCAGCAGCAAGCCTGTTTCTCCCCCTTTCTCTGCTTGCCTCTCTGCCTACTTGTGATCTCTCTCTCTCTCTCTCTCTCTCTCTCTCTGTCATAAATAAATAAAACCTTTTTTTAAAAAAGTAAAAGAACTTTGTAAACTGTAGAACACTGAGAACATTTATAGCAAATGTGAACAAGTTAGAAGACTGTGTAACATGGAAGCAGGAGAACATAATGGGTAAAAGCATGACTCTAGGTTCAGATAGCCCATGACTCAAATTCTCACTCTACTACGTACTAGCTGTACGACCTTAAGAATATCACTAAGCCTCAGATTCCTCATTTGTAATACAAGGATAATAATAGTCCTCTCTCCTAGCCTTGATGTGAGAATGAAAAGAGATCAACACTTCCATGAAGAAAATATCAGGAAAATTTTAGCTAATACCAACCTCTTCTGATCTCTCGTCTTCCCTGTGGACTGATGGACATGAAATGGATGACAAAAAGGCATTCAATAGAAGGGAAAATTGGAAACAAAAAGCTGAGATGCTACCCAAACCGGAGAGCCAGGCTCTGAATAATTGAAAACTGCATTGTGGTTGCTTCGGCTGCAGCAGTCAGCAAGCCAACTGCCTCAGAGCTACAGCTGTTTCTTGCTCTTCTCTGTTCCTTTCTTGTTCCTTTCCCTCCTTCATTCCTAACTATTGTCATTATCATCATCTTCTAGTGCACACTGAGCATCTCATTGATGCAGCAAATGTTACTTGAATTCTAAATGCACTTCTTTTAGTCTCTGCTTCCCTTATGCTCAGTTTATCTACGTACATAATTTAGGCAACAGGTTAAGTTTGTAGATAGGGAAAGGAATTTTTTTCTGCAACAAGTTGTTGTTATGATCAATAATCTGTAAGGAGGCTTATTAATCCAAGAGCAACAAGGATCTTTGACCAGCATCCAACTCTCCCAGAAGATCATTTTCCTCTGCAAATAGTGTAATTCTGAATCCAAAAGCCATTCTACTTCCCTAATCTGGTAATCATGAAACATGATTTTTTCAAATTAGATTTTTATGCCATGCTAAATAAACCTAGTTCTTCCTGGCATACTAGGACACAGGTTTTTTAAGGACATGGTGAGTGGGGGAGCTTCCAAACTCTAAGAGTTTATTGCCAGGAGAAATCTAGGAGTTCTATGTGGAATATAGTCATTATTTTTTTTCCACCCATCACTCAGAGATGCAGCTAGGGCTAACATAAGGCATCCTTAAGGATCACCATTCCTTCATTGAGAGAATGCCCAGAAGTTAAATGGTGCTTCTTGTGACTCAAAGTAAAGAAGACAAACGAAACTGCCTAAGAAACTGCCTTTCTCATAGACATCCTGGGGTTTTGTTCTCCTTCTCTCCCAGCCCTTTTTATCCTCATCCATACAGGTGGGCTTTTGGGAGCTCTAGATTCCACCCAACCCATCCCTATAACCATCCCAGCACCCAGTGTAACTTAACCATTGCTGCTGTGGTTCCAGTCCCACGCTGTAGCTCTGACACAGAATTCTCCCCTGTTTCTGGTTTCTTTCTTTTCTTTCTTTTTTTTTTTTTTAAGATTTTATTTATTTATTTGACAGAGACAGTGAGAGAGAGAACACAAACAGGGGGAGTGGGAGACGGAGAAGCAGGCCTCCTACGGAGCAGGGAAACCAATGTGGGACTCCATCCCAGGACCCTGGGATCATGACCCGAGCCAAAGGCAGACGCTTAACGACTGAGCCACCCAGGTGCCCCAATGGTTTCTGTGTTCCTTCCTGGTTTCTTTAGTTGGCTCCATAGTCTTCAGACACTGAAAAATCACAGTCCCCCCGAGAAAGGGTCTAG
This sequence comes from Mellivora capensis, assembly GCA_004024625.1. Lineage (NCBI taxonomy): Eukaryota > Metazoa > Chordata > Mammalia > Carnivora > Mustelidae > Mellivora > Mellivora capensis. Next base: position 8,636 of record PISX010009821.1, on the reverse strand, counting down.
TAGGCTATTACTAGTCCTTCATTCCAGATACTGCTTTATGCAAATAGCAGGCTGTTTAGATCTCTAAATATTCCTTCTCCTAGATTTCCCAACACTGTGCTATCTACCTTAGAAAAACTGACTTTAAGTTATTCCTCCTTCTTCTGCTTCCCCAAGCCACCCTCCCTTTCCTATCTCCATATCCTTCTGATATGTATCAGTGAGCCAGGGTTTCCTCCCAAGACCTGCATCTGGGTCCACTTTGTACCTCTCCTGAGCCAGTGTACCTTGTCCACTTGTAGTTAACTAGCACATGCTGGCCCTCTCCTACGACAATACAGTCATCCAACCAACGTACTGGGAAGAATGTGATTCTCATAAGGAAGTAAGAAGTCTGAACTCTGGATCAAGGCAGTTGGTCCATGCATGCATGACTCTATAGCTCTCCATACCCACACTTCTGCATGTTAAAAGACATATATCTATTTCCCTACTTTTGAGTCACTAACTGGGTTTGAAAGAATATGGCACTGATTGGAAAAAGTTGAACTTTTAAAAAATAGGATATTTTTCTTTCTGGGGGCATACTAACAGTTAATGACATTATATGCTAGGCACTATACTCAGTGCTTTCTATAAGCTAACTCATTTAATCCTCACAACTACCCAATGAAGTAGGTATTGTTATTTTTTAAATTTTTTATTTATTTTTAATTCCAATATAACTGACATAGAGTGTTATATTAGTCTTGGGCATACAATATAGTGATTCAACAATTCTATACACTACCCAGTGTTCATCACAATAAGTGTACTCTTAATCCCCTTCACCCATTTCACACTTCTCTCTGACCATCTCCTTTCTGGCAACCATCAGTTTGTTCTCTATATCTCTAAAGAGTCCGTTTTTGTCTTTCTTTTTCTTTCTTTGTTGGTTTTGTTTCTTTAAATTCCACATATGAAGGAAGTCATATGGTATTTGTCTTTCTCTGACTTATTTTATTTAACATTATACCCTTTAGTTCCATCCATGTTGTTGTAAATGAAAGGATTCCATTCTTTTTTATGGCTGAGTAATATTCCAGTGTGTATATATGTCACGTCTTCTTTTTCTATTCATCTGTTGATGGACTCTTGAGTTGCTTCCATATTTTGGCTACTATAAATAATGCTGCAATAAACGTTGGGCTGCATATGTCTTTCCAATTAGTGGTTCTGTTTCCTTTGAGTAAATACCCAGTAGTGGAATTACTGGATCATACTGTTATTATCCCTACATCACAAATGAGAAAATTAAAGCAAAGAGAGGTTGAAATGCTTACTAAGATCACACAGGTAGTAAAACAGGGTGCAAGCAGTCCTAGAAGACCACTGTTATATTGCCTTTGCAAAACTAAAACAAATAATGGGGGTGGGGGGGTGTTTTTAGTTTCTCCTTCAAAATGGACATTATAGTTCTTAAAATAAGGAAAGTCCAGACTGATTACTTTCACTAAATCAGAACTCCTGATACATTTGGCTCTGTCTTCATAATACACTTGCTAATATAAACAGGAAAGCAGCCAATTACTAGTAAAGTGTGCTTTGTATTTATTAAACAATACTATAAAATTCTGATGAAAACCCCTATTGTAATTCAGACTTGAGGTTTTTTTGCTGGTGTTCAGAAACTGGTCCAGCTGTTCCTCCAGCTGCCTGGTTATTCTACAGGAACAAAATCAGTGAATCAGTTCAAATTCTAAATTTTGAAAAGGACAATGCATTTCCTTTTGTCTTCATAAGTCACCTATATTTAAATTACAATGCCAAAGCAACCAGGCGCTGCGTGAGCAAATTTACATAATTGGTGTCAGGGGTCTAAAGCAGAAGCAAAGGGGGCTAGAAATGGATGGAACTGATAGAGGTGATTATTCTATCCATCTTAGCTTCTTTTTAAGCCCTTTCATAATGGAGATATTAAATTGCTGTGCATATCTCCTTTAAGTCTAGCTATATTATAAGAGCATAATTAGGTTACAGAAAGAAAATGCAACCATAAGGTTTTGCATGTTTATATCTATGCCTTTTTGTTTGGAACTTGTATGGCAAAACATGTGCCCGTTGCTGCAAAGATTCATGCCATTCAGCATTTCTTTGTGACCCATTTGCTCACTAAGCTGCTGCATCTGTTGTACCAAACAGCCAGTTCAACCACCGGAAGGCTAATCTGGATAATTCAAGCAAAATTTTACGAAGCCACACATCTGCAGGCAATGTGGCCCATGTCCTTCATAGATTTTAGCTCTTCTTTGTGGAGACGAACACTGTCTTAATCAGGGATAATTGCTTGCAAGGAACAGAAACCCACTTAAATTAGCTCAAGCATGAGGGGAGTGATGCTTATTAAAAAGATACGGAGGTATCTTGTGGAACCAAAGCTGCCAGGACAGCTAGATCTTTTTTTTTTTAAAGGTTTTATTTATTTGACAGAGAGAGAGAGAGAGATCACAAGTAGGCAGGGAGGCAGGCAGAGAGAGGAGAAAGCAGGCTCTCCGCGGAGCAGAGAGCCCGATGCGGGGCTCGATCCCAGCATTCGGGGCTCCATCCCAGAATCCTGGGATCATGACCTGAGCCGAAAGCAGAGGCTTTAACCCACTGAGCCACCCAGGCGCCCCCAGGACAGCTAGATCTTGACATGCGATGTCAGGTGCCAGGGGACTTGACATGGAACTTGAAAGTCAGGACCTAAAGGTCTTATCTTTATCTCCTCTAGGCACAGTTTTTTTATATATATATGTGTGTGTGTGTATATATATACACACACACACATATATTTTTTTTTTTTCCTGAAGATTAGTTTTCTCTGCTTCAGCATCCACTTGATAGAAAACAGCAATCCAGCCCCAGCTCTTTGTCACCTACTTGGTCCAGTTTTCAAAACAAACTAACTGGAATCCCAATTCCAAATAAACAGGCAGGAGAATGCAATTAAGCTCTATTTAGATCACGTGTTTAACACTTGTCCAATCAGTTGTGACTAGTGGAGCAGTATCACATGGACCCCGAGTTGCTCTGTCCCCTTTAGTAAGTGAGGCCATAGGCATTTTGAGAAGGATTCATTACAGCACACTGTTGTTGTTCTTTGGGATTAGCTGGTGATGAACTGGAGATGAGTTAGCACTTAAACCTTCTTGGATCCACACTGTATCCATCTCAGCATCTCAAATCCACCCTTGCCTCTACTAATAATCTCAGACACTTGGTTTTCCCGTCTCTGCATCTGCCAAAATCATGAACAAAGTGTTGGCAAGCTGGTTGTGAGCATTTGTCAAGTTGTACAACTGATGCTAACTCTCTCCTTGTGGAGATTTTCCTGGAAATTTTATTTTCATGCCTCAAGAAATTTCACAAGTAATGCCTCCACCCTTGTGCTCAAGACAGGTTCTCAGTTATCAAAAATAACATCAGGAGGGACACCTGGATGTCTCAGTCGGTTAAGCGTCCAACTCCTGGTTTTGGTTCAGGTCATGAACACAGGGTCATGGGATCAAACACCATGCTGGGCTCCCAGCTCAGTGTGGGGTCTGCTTGTCCTTCTCCCTCTGCTCCTTCCCCCTGTCCTCTTCAAATAAATAAGTAAAATCTTTTTAAAAAAAAATAACATCAGGAGGCACCTGGGTGCCTCAGTCGGTTAAGCCTCTACCTTTGGCTCAGGTCATGATCTCAGGGTCCTGGGATAGAGTCCTGTATGGGGCTCCTTGCTCAGCGGGGGAACCTGCTTCTCCCTCTGCCTTCCACCCCCCTTGCTTGTGCTTGTGCTCCCGCTCTCTCTCTCTCTCTCTCTCTCTCTCTCTGATAAATAAATAAATAAATCTTTAAAAAAAAATCTGGAAAGCCAAGGTACACCTTTTCATTAAAACCTCCAAATCAGGGGCGCCTGGGTGGCTCAGAGGGTTAAGCCTCTGCCTTCGGCTCAGGTCATGATCTCAGGGTCCTGGGATTGAGCCCCACGTCAGGCTCTCTGCTCACCAGGGAGCTTGCTTCTCTCTCTCTCTGCCTACTTGTGATTTCTGTCAAATAAATAAATAAAATCTTTAAAAAAAAAACACCTCCAAATCAATGAGACCAATGTAAATGCCAGCCACTGTGAAGATGTATAAAAGGAAAACAAAGTGATATCCTTGTTAATTAACACATTATAATTTTGACTTCCTAGCTGGAAATGAGTCACTTCATTAAAATACAGCCATATCGTTGTCAATTCCAAGTAACATTTCAGGAAAGAAATGATGATCCATCTAATAACCAAATTCAGCCATGATAATCCTGTGTTACTGTCATTTAGCCCAGATCAAGGCTCCTTTCCATGCTAAGAATGACAAAGTGCTTTATCTCCTTAATTTTTAAAAACTTAGAGGCACCTGCTGGCTCAGTCATTAAGTGTCTGCCTTCTGCTCAGGTCATGATCCCAGGGTCCTGAGATTGAGCCCCACTTTGGGTTCCCTGCTCAGCAGGAGCCTGCTTCTCCCTCTCCAGCTCCCCCTGCTTGTGTTCCCTCTCTCGCTGTCTCTCTCTGTAAAATCAATCAATCTATCTTTAAGTAGATAAATAAATAAATAAATATTAAATTCCATTTTTAATTTTCACAATCTATATGAAAATCTCCCTCTGGCATCTCAAGTTTCCCTAGATATAGAGGGTAAAGAAGATCCCACATTAAGTAGCTTTTTTAACCCACTCCATAAGAACTTAGAATTTTAGGAGCTGAAGATAGAGATGATTTCCAAATTGCATCTGTGCAGAAAATGCTGACTTTGGATACTAGTCTAGGAATAACTACAGCCATTTTCCCCCCTTCTTATGTTTTCCAAGTGAGTCATAAAGGACCCTGTGCATTCAAACAGTATGTCATGAAATGGGAAAGAGAAAACATAGAAATTGAATGTTGCTGTCTATTCTTGATGAATCCAGCTTTTTGTTATCTGCTGTGAGGTCAGACTAGCCTATCTAAAATAGGAGTGAGTTAAAAAAAAAAACAAAACCATGAAATCAGAGGGCGTTGTACTCCACGCCAGCCATTTCCAGTGTGCCCGGTTATTTCTCTGTTGTTTGTGTGGTACCTCTCCCTGTGGGAAGCAATGCTGCTTTGTCTTTGAAAATGTCTGATCCAGGGGTTCTTAATCCTGTTTGCAAATTAGAACTACCCAAGAGCTTTTTAAAAAAATACCAAAGTGTGGATTCTACCAAGTAAATTGGAATTGCTGAGAACCAGACTTGGATTCAGGGTCTTTGGAAAGTTCTCCAGGGACCTAGATGTGCCCCCCAAATTGAGGACCCCTGGATTAGATTTTATGAAGATAACCTGACCATTATTTTTTGCCTTTTAGACCAATGTTCCTCAACTTTAATTCATTATCGCCTCCTACTGAGACTTTTAAATTTTTTTCCCTATTTGTACCCCCATTAGAATTTAATACCACAGATATACTGTATACCTGTTGTGTGCTATATACATATCTGTAATTTATACATTAAAAAGTAAGGCTCTTTGCCCTCCAAGAACCAATTTTTGCCCCCTTGGGGTGATATTATTCCTATTGAAAAATGTATGTTGCAGACTGAACACACCAATCAGTCCAGATAGGCTAGATTGTGCTGCAGTGACAAACAACCCAAAATTTCAGTGGCTTAAAACAACACAAGTTCACATATTGCTTGTGCAGCATGTGCATTAGAAATCAGCAAAAGAAAAAAAAATCAGCAAAAGAGCCTTGTTTGCTAGATTGTCAGAGCACCTTCTATCCAGAATTTCACTGGTAACTATGGCAGAGGAAAAAGGAAACATAGCCAAGCATGCTCCAGCTCTTAAAACTTAGGCCAGGCGAACCCCTAAAGCACCCTCACATTTCAATGGCCAAAGCAAGTCACATGGTGACACCTGCACTCAGTAGGACTGGTAAGTGTGATCCTCCATCAAGAAGGGAAACTAGATATTGATGAACAATCTACCAAACAGGCAGTCTTCTCAGACATTAAGAAAGAGACAGAGGGACATCCAGGTGGCTCAGTCGGTTAAGCGGCTGCCTTTGGCTCAGGTCATGATCCCAGGGTCCCCATGTCTGGCTCCCTGCTCAGTGGAGAGTCTGTCTCATCCTCTGCTCCTCCCCCTGCTTGTTCTCTCTTTCTCTCTCTCAAATAAATATAATCTTTAAAGAGAGAAAGAACAAGAGAGAGAGGACGGAAGGAAGGTAGGAAGAATGGGAGGGAGGGAGGGAAGGAGGGAAGGAAAAGAAAAGAGAAACAGAAAGCGACATGTGTGCTCCTAATGATCACTAAGAACCTCTTTACTGACGAAGGTAAACCTGGCTCCAGGGAAAGGGGCAACATGGCATTTTACTGGCAATACTACTTCATTCTTGATTTTTATGCCTATCTTTTACTCATATGAAGGTGAAATTAAGAGAACTCAGTGGGCATTCTTGGCCATTTTCTTTCATGGTTCTACTAACCTTGTACCAATGAGCATGGCATTCCACTTACATTATTAACAAGAATTCTTTTGGTGCACTCTCATAATAGGCTCTTGGAATACATCAAGCTTTCCTCATTGGCTTTTGATCAAGTTTCATATTTCCAGTTTGAGGTTTGGGAGTATTTGCTGGCTACATTATATACTCTGTGCAAAATTTATTTTAGCTTCAAGCACAGAAAATGCAGGTCAACATCCCATTTCTTTTATTTATCAAAAAAGTTCTCCTAGGACTATGTAAGATTTCCAAGACTGGTGATACAGAAGTCAGGATTTCCCATTACAAACCATGATAATTGGACACATTCCCAAGTGCTCTAATCTAGAATGAAGTTTGGATACAGTGTACCAAAAAAAAAAAAAAAATGTGTAACTTCAAATTTGAAGCCAGGCACATTTAGAAATAGTTAGGGGGCCCTGAAAGAAATAATATGTGTGGAAAGCAAGAATTTTAACTCGACTTGACATTATGATTCAAAGTATTTAATATGATGCCTCTCTTGTTTCTCATCGCAATTAGGCACACCAACTCTCATTGGTTGACAAAAGTCACACCAGCTCCTAGGTCATGGCTTATCAAAAGACTTTTTATTTTTTTGTTTTTTAAAGATTTTATTTATTTAACAGAGAAAGAGAGATCACAAGCAGGCAGAGAGGCAGGCGGGGTGGGGGGGAAGCAGGCTCCCCAGTGAGCAGAGAGCCTGATGTGGGGCTCGATCCCAGGACCCTGAAATCATGACCTGAACCAAAGGCAGAGGCTTAACCCACTGAGCCACCCAGGCGCCCCTCAAAAGACTTTTTGAACTACATGTTGGTCTAAGAGCTTGGAAGATTTCAGAAAGCCCTTTGATTGGAAAAATAAAAATTGGGTTCTTGGCCCCGGCTCTATGTTCTATGTTGCTCAACAAGCCTTTTAACACTGAAGGAATCCCCAAAAGATCACTATAGATTCATAGTTATCAGAGGTTTATCTTGCAAATTTCATAATGTGTTTCCCACATACATCTTTCTCTTTGATTTACTTGGATTCACTTTGGGGACAGAGCTTCTCTGTTAGTGATATGGCATTCCTATACCCCTTTTATCTCACAGCCCCTTCCTTGCCTTTTCCCCATTCCTGCTGCAATGATTTCAAAGCTTGGAGGAGGTTAAAAGGTGTTTTTCTTCTTGAAATGTGAACATTGTATGACTTTCTTCAGTTCTGTCTCCTCCTAGGTAATAGAGAAGCGTATTCCTAAATGTCAAGATCCCAAAGATATCACCAGTGACAAACTTTTTACTCTAGGAGATACATAATCACACAGAAGGTCTAAAAATAATTCTCAAATATGTCTCCAGAATTTAACAATGAAAACTGAAACACCTGTGCTCTTTATCACCTGCTTCTGGCTAAAATTCTACAAGGTTTGGGAAATCCAAACGTGATCTCACCAAATCTCTTTGCGGAAGGGTACTATCAAATGACCCAGGCCTTTTTCTAGTAGCCCAGAGACTCCTAGGGCCATTCGGGATACCATAGAAGCCTTGACCGGGTCCTACAACCTCTGACCGGTTTGTCTTAAAGAAGGAAATAATTTCGTGCACAATAGAGTCAGATGCACATTTTCACAAAACTGGACCCACAGCCCTTCCAATACCTCCACAGAGGTAGGCAGTTGATAGGTTTTCCAAGCAGCACCTTGCTCTGCCCTTTGGTTGGCTGTCTCAGTGCCTAATTTATTCCCACTGTTTCTCCACACACTAACAGTTCTGCCTTGTGCAGTTCTTTGCTCACTTCTGGTTTTCCTAATGAATTAGTAATCTGGCTTTTGACCTGACATTTCAGTATCAGGGACTGTCTCTGGGAGGACTGGAGTCTTCATAACCCATCCTGGACAATAAAGGGCTGGGCGGTGGGGAGATTGTTGAACAGTAAGCAATACTGCCGCCTTGTGGAAGACAATGATTTTACTCTTTGTGGCAGAAATTTTTTTTTAAAAAGTACCCTTTCAAAGTGCATACTGGGAGGCGCCTGAATGACTCAGTTGGTTAAGTGTCTGACTCTTGATCTCAGCTCAGGTCTTAATCTCAGCCTTATGAGTTTAAGCTCTGCGTTGGGCTCCACGCTAGGGTGGAGTCTACTTAAAAAAAAAAAAAGTGTGGGGAGCCT
>PISX010009820.1:0-73707 GCA_004024625.1 Mellivora capensis | reverse complement strand
TTCAAAGGTAAGAGAAACAAAAGAAAAATGAACTTTTGGGACTTAATCAGGATAAAAAGCTTCTGCACAGTGAAGGAAACAATCAGCAAACTAGAAGGCAGTCCATGGAATGGGAGAAAATATTTGCAAAAGTTATCTGGTAAGGGGTTATCATCCAAAATCTGTAAAGGACTTACCAAATTTAACACCCCCAAAAACATATAATCTGGTTAAAATATGGGCAGAAGACACAAAAAGATATTTTTCCAAAGAAGACATTCAGATGGCCTACAGACACATGAAAATTTGTTCAACAGCACTCATCATCAAGGAAATACAAATCAAAACCATGATGAGATACTACCTCACACCTGTCAGAATGGCTAAAATTAACAACACAGGAAACAACCCATACTGGTAAGGATGCAAAGAAGGGGGCACACTCTTGCACTATTGAGAGGGATGCAGACTGGTGCAGCCACTCTGGAAAATAGTATGGAAGTTCCTCAAAAGGTTAAAAATAGAGCTACTTATGACCCAGCAATTGCACTGCTAGGTATTTATCCTGCAGATACAGAAATACTGATTGGAAGGGATACAGGCAACTTAATGTCTATGGGAGCATTAACAACAATAGCCAAATTATGGAAAGAGCCCAAATGTCTACCAACTGAAGAATGGGTCTTCTTTAGCCATATAGATATAGTGGAATATTACTCAGCCACCAAAATAATGAAATCTTGCCATTTTAAATTACTTGGATGGAGCTAAAGTTTATTATGCTAAGTAAAATATGTCAGCCAGAGAAAGACAAATACCGAGTAAATATGAGTGAAATATGAGATTTCACTCATATGTGGAATTTAAAAACAAAACAGATGAACATAACACAAGGGGGAAATAAGGGGAGGAGGCAAACCATAAGAGTCTCTTAACTGTAGAAAACAAACTGAGTGTTGATGGAGGGTAGGTGGGCAAGGGATGGGCTAGATGGGAGATGGGTATTAACGAGGGCACTTGTTATGTCGAACAGTGGGTATCATATGGAAGTGATGAATCACTAAGTTCTACTTCTGAAACCAGTATTATACTATGTGCTGACTAACTAGAATTTAAACAAAAACTTGAAATAATAAAAAAAAATAAATAAAGACACTATTCCCCCCCCTCCAAAGAATCTTTAGTAGTTTGATTTTTATCATGGGCATTTAATCACAGTTAGAAAAGTATATTTTGAAAAAATAAACTACATATGACAAATCTGACAGAATGGAGGTGGAGAAAGCTTTCAGAAGCTACTGCTTGTGTGGGGTAGAAGAAAAACTCTGTCATTAGTGCATGAGAGATTGTCAGTATCATTTAGATGTTTACAGAGAAGTTTTTAGATGGATTTACTTCACTTAGATGATACATAAACTTGTTTATCTATGAAATTTATTCTCTTTTAACTTACTATTTTAAAATAATTTTATATTTACAGAAAAGTTACAGAAATAGCACTGAGTTTCCAAATCTCACCTGCTTCCCTAAATGTTAGTATCTCATATAACCATAGTACCATCTTCAAAACCAGGACATTAACACTGGTTCACTAAACCTAATCTACAAATCTTATTGGTCTATCACCAAGTTTCCTACTAGTACCTCTTTTTCTGGCTCAGGATTCATCCAGGTTCCCATATTACATCTAATTGTCATGGCTCCTTAGTCTTTTCTTGTTTTATTTTCTGCCAGTCCTTCAATTTTCTTTTGCATTTCATGAACTTGATGCTTTTCAAGAGCCAGCTACTCTATAGAATGCCTCTCACACTGGGTGTGTCTGATGTATTTTCACGACTAGATTAAGATTATGCAAATTGGGGGGTACCTGGGTGGCTTAGTCAGTAAAATGGCTGTCTTTGGTTTAGGTCATGATCCCAGCAAGCCCCAAGTTACACTCTCTGCTCAATGGGGAGCCTGTCTCTCCCTCTCCTCCCCCTTAGTGCTGTATCCCTGTCTCTCTCTCTCAGATAAATAAATAAAATCTTTAAAAAAAAGATTATGCATTTTTGGCAAGAGTACCTCAAAAGTTATATTGTGTGTACTTCTCATTGGATCATATTGGTAGGGATATGATATCTATGTATCTAATAGGTGACTACTTGGTTAGAGTGCTGTCTGCCAGATTTTTCCACACTAAAGTTATGATTATTCCCTGTTTAATTAATATTTTATAGAGTCAGGTCCTCAGCCTTTCTTAAATCTAACAATTTATCTAAATTGTTAAATGTGCAAAGCATAAAAATGCTAGTTATTTAACTGTTCTTATTATTTGAAGACTTTTAAAATTTTTCCTTCACATTCATTTATTTTTCATTCAATGAGTATGTTTTTAATTATTTAGAACACACACTCTTCATAAAATCCTGCCTTCTGGCTGGTGATCATTTGTGATGTCAACTGTGTTCTTGCACAGGCTAATATAAATTTGATCCTACTCTGCATAATATCTGTATATGAGTAGTTACCCTAAACAGGCCTTTTGGCTTGGTGTGCTATGGGGATATAGTTTATTTTCTCCCTTTTCAGTAGTGATTGTTACGGGATGGGGGGAATTTACTGCCCTTTGAATGTGCTCTACATTATGAAATCCATGCACAATAGAGATTAGAGATATGCAAACTCTTCCTAGACAGAATATTCTCAGATCAGCCTTCCTTGACTATAAATTGATTGAATACATTAACATACTTAAAGAAAGAATGTGTCAATCAGAAAAAGATGAATCAGGTTATGGAAGCATAGAGAAGAGTCACTTTGCAAACTCTAGCAGCATCTACCTAAGCAGTGTCCAGAACAGAGAGTTTTGGTTTGCTGCATCCAGCCTTGTTGCATTCAAAACTCCAAGTACTAGAACTAGCTCCTCTTGTTCTGAGGCCCAGCAGACCAATTGTATATTTGAGGACAACAACAAACCAAGACCACAGAAATATTAGTCTTGAAAAAATATGATATTTGATGTTTCAATGAGAGTATGAAAGTATTTCTCATGGGATAAATCAAAACTTTGTTGGACATTTCACATTTTTGTAGTTTTGTATTGTTTGTGTTTTGAATAATATAAGGGAAGTGGAGAGGCTTGTTAAAATGCGTATGGCCTCAAAAGGTCCTAGTCTTGCCCTGTTCTGATCTCACACTCACCAAGCAATCTTCATGTTATAATTTAGCTTCCCAAGTAGGAATTGTTATATGGTTTTCTGGAAGAGAATGTTGGCATTAGTATTCTAGTCCATGTAACAGCTATTTTTCTCATTGTAAATCAATAAATAGCCATCCTGGTTTTATGCTTCTGTCTGTGAGCTTGTTTAATTTAAGTCTGCCCCTGAGATATGAGGTACTCTTAGTGAATGACAATATCAGGTCTCTAGGTTTGTCAATCTAAAATCCAGAGTCAGGTCAATGTAGCAAAGGGAGACCTTTTTCAGAAACTTCATCTAGTTAGTTCCTCCTAGAGACGACTTTTAATTAAATTTTTAAAAATATCCATCCATATTTGAGGATTAACTCTTAAAAATAAAAGCTATCAAGAAAGAATATGTTCATGTTCAAGGAAATAGAAGAAATCTTAATACCCAACAAGACAAAATGATTTGAATTCCAAGTCTATACCTGCAGGGATGGAAAAAGTATTAACTAACCTCTCAGTAGCAAGCTTAATTAGGAAAATAGACATATAATAAAATAAATGACATAGTGATTGAAGTTAAAACCCAAAGAAAATCATTCCCTGAATACTAGTATATAGTAGTTTTAGTGGACTTGATAATTTCTTGTTCCAAGGGGTTCAAAATCTAATGAATAAGACAACTACATATGCAAAACTCATAAAGCAGAGATGCTGTAATACCTATGATAAAATATAGATGGGGAAGCTAGTTTCATAGAAAAGATACTTTTGAGAAGGATGTAGATACAAAAGTGAGTCAAGGTTTTTAGAAGAGATTTCAGTCAAGAAGAGTGATATGGGAAACTCAGAAGATACTCTGGGCAGTTCAGAAATGGTGAAGTGTAGAAATAATCAGATGAAATTCAGTGTGTGTGAAAGTATGGGATCGCAAACCCTACACCTTACAGACAGATAATGAATAGTCTTGAAACCGTGTTTGTGTTCTTGATGTCTCATGGCAGAGGTAAGCTGGGGAAGGGCAACAATAATCTTCTGGTTAATGGATTCCTGCATAAGTCCCCCATCTTTTCCCTCCAAAAGACAATGGTTTCTGCTTAGTGTAGGAACAAAGACAAGGAGGTTCTAAAGGCAGAGGGGCAGATTAAAGTTTGGTGAGTTTCTTTCTTTTTTTTTTTTTTTTTTTTTTAAGATTTTATTTATTTACCCGACAGAGATCACAAGTAGGCAGAGAGGCAGGCAGAGAGAGAGTGAGAGGAGGAAGCAGGCTCCCTGCCGAGCAGAGAGCCTGATGCGGGACTCGATCCCAGGACCCTGAGATCATGACCCGAGCTGAAGGCAGAGGCCTAACCCACTGAGCCACCCAGGTGCCCTAGTTTCATTTTTTTTTGAAGATTTTATTTATTGGTCAGAGAGAGAGAGAGAGAGGGAAAGCAAAAGCAGGGAGATCAGCAGGCAGAGGGAAAAGCAGGTGCCGCACTGAGCAGGGAACAAGACATGGGACTGGATCCAAAGACCCTGCGATCATGATCTGAGCCCAAGGCACAGGCTTAACCAATTGAGCCACACAGCTGTCCTGAGTTTCTTTAATAGTAAATATTAGATTATTTTTCTGAGTGCCCAAAACCCCCCTTCCTCACTTTTAAGAGAAATGTATTCCAGAAAGTAAGTCCCTCTGCCCAACAATCTGCAAACTCATATTGACAACCTATCATCTGGGTAATTAGGCAAGATTGTAGAAGGGAAAGTAGAGATTAATACAATGGAAGTCAGCCCCTTATTGTTTATACTTTGGCTAGAGAGATAAGATTTACACTTGTAAAATGTTAACTTGAAATGTAAAGCAGAATATCAAAAACCCTCAACAAGTGATTTCATCACTCTAGGCTTTATCTTCTTGATCTGTAAATTTAGAAGCTTGTTTAAAAGTATTAGGATGCTGAAGTATCAAAGGATTGTCTCAGACAATTAATGGTTCAGAGAAGAGAGCAAAGTGTGAGCTGGGATAGTCAGAACATTGTAGGAGTCCGAATCCTTAAGAATAGAGAGACTGTGGTTAGGGAATATTAGGACAGAAGAGTGTTCAAGAGAATGTATGAAAATAATCTTTTCTTTTCTAAAAGGAAAAAATCATTATCTTTTAAAAATATCCTGTACCTACCTTGATTCATGTTTTCTCTTGAACACTGTTTTTAAAAATAAACATGTCTGCCATCTATTTTTCAAAACCAGATAGATTTTCAAGGTCACCCTCTGTGATTTCTCCAATAGCCTGTCTACTATTTCCCCTGAGTTCCTCTGTTCCTGCTATACTGTACTGCTCGTTCTGCCTTGAACTCCAGATGTTCTCTCCTGCATCGAATAGCTTTTTCTTTGTGATTCAAATGGTTCCCCACTTCACCTTGTCTGTCTGGGAAACACCTTCCAAGTCATCTTTCAGGGAACCAGTAGAGAGAACTTCTTCTCTCTCAAGTCATCCCTACCCTCCCTCTATTCCTCAGGGAGAGTAGATTACTTCTTCCTTTGGCCATCACTGCTGGAGCACATATCACATACTAGATCATACATACTATATCCCAGTTGTTTGCTTATACCGCAGCTTCACTCTTCATCTCTGAGTTCTCTTTTATTATGTATCACATACCTCATTTATCATTGTCACCTCAGTATATAACAAAGGGCATGGCATATAATAGATGTTCACTGAGGTAAATATACATGATTGAAGAAGTTGGATGAATAAGTAAATCTTTGGAGTATCTGTTAATCATCTTTTTCTTTCTTGTCTTAAGAATTTAGATCCCATGACAAGAAGGACAAGGTGTCACTCTCCTCTTTTTGCCATACTTAAGGGTTTTGATACTATGAGTGTTTGCTTTCAAAATAATATTTCAGTAATGGTTTGTTTGCTAACTAGGCATAAGTGAAAGCAAAATGAGAGCTCCACAAAACCATGGCCTTTTTACGAGAAAGAAATTTTATGAATCATTGCCACTTTAAATTTATACCCTAGTATTTTCTCCTAAGGACTCTCACTCACTAATGACTTAGAAGAAAAAGAAAAAAAGAAAAAAACAACTGCAGAAACAGTTAACAGATCTATCAGTTCTGCTTACCACTGAAGCTACTGTTACCACCCCCAATGTTAAATAAAGGCCAAGTCAGATTATAATTTTGCTGACATTTTTTCCTTTCAGAATAAGCAAAATAGAGGCCAAGTAGAGCAGAAAGTATTGCTTTTCCCATTGTCTAATGGCCTGGTGACTGCCTGAGAGGGACTAACTAGCTTTTTAGAAATGACAGCTTTCTTACTGCCCAGGACATGTCAGGCTCAATGCCATCCCTGCCATTTGAATATAATGAATCATCATACCCTGTCAGAAATAAGAACTTACTTAATGAATAGTAAAGCTAGCAATCATAAGCAAGAAAAAAGCTTTAGTAGCATTTCATGCCATTAAAATACATCTAACTTGATTTTTTTTTGTCCTTTTATTATATTCTGGCTATTTTCCTAGTGATTCTTCCTGATGCCTCTTATTTCAATAAGTTTCTTCTTTTGACCACTTCCATCATGTTCTCATTCATTCTGATTCTTTTATTTCTTTTTAATTTTAATTTTTATTTTTTTTAAAGATTTTATTTATTTATTTGACAGACAGATTACAAGTAGGCAAGAGAGGCAGACAGGGAGAGGGAGGAGGAAGCAGGCTCTCCGCAGAGCAGAGAGCCCGATGTGGGGCTCGATCCCAGGACCCTGGGATCATGACCCGAGCCAAAAGCAGAGGCTTTAACCCACTGAGCCACCCAGGCGCCCCCTGATTCTCTAAATCCAACTTCCCCTACCCATATACAATTCATAATTACATACATATGTATAGTAGTGCTCCAAACAAGGGACTAAGGAAGATTTTGGGATGCCATAAGTTGTGTATCCAATGATCTAAAATGACTTTGAAAATAGTATTTTAAAATTGGTTTACACAGAAATTCCATCAAGCTTAAAAAAGCAGCAATTTTCCAACATTCAGATATCACTGTGAAGTACTACCCTATCTAATTCATAACTATTTGCAGACACATTTTACCAGGGTCTATTCAAATTCTGAACTAAAACATAATTTGGGAAACAAACAAGGGGAAGAAGTAGATATAAAACAACTGAACTGTTTTGAATGGCTAATTTAGTATTATTTTATGTAATTTTTTTTGCATAAGCCACATAGGCTCACTGTGACCCCTTATAAACCTTTAGATGAACGATGTAATGGAGTACCCCTGGAACACTGAAAACACGGAAATCAAATCCCAATTCACTACATCCTAGGAAGACTCTCCAGAGCTTGGTTTATTCATTCAAGGTAAGGTGCAAAACCTTTCAAGCCAGGCAGTCAAGGATTAACTCCCAGCTCTAATGTGGATGGACTCCTTTCTGAGCTTCAGTTTCATGCTCTGTAAGATGGACATGATAACTGTACCTATATCATAAGTTTGTTGTGAAATAATACATTTATTGTGCTTAGAACAGACAGAACTTGGCACATGGTAAGCATATTGTAAGCATTTGTTATGATTATTGGTGTAATGATCAGATTAATTCTTACCACACACACAATTTTTATATAGCATAAATCAAATTAAAACTAGGATTTTCCTGGTGATTTGGTTTTCAGAGTACTTTTCACATGTCCACCAGGGATATATTTAGCATGTTAATATTCCTCATAAATAAAATATTTCATTAATGTACAAATTAAAAAAAAAACTTAGATGCCTTACCCTTTTTAAAGAACCACCTGTAAAAAATCTTTGAATACTGTTTAAAATACATTACAAAATAATACTCATGATCATACTTAGCATTTATTGAGTAGTCTTTGTATGCCAGATATTGAGATAAGTGTTTAATTTGTGTTGCCACATCTAAATGATCACATAAGCCTCTGAGGAATGTACTGGTAATAGTTAAAGGCTAAGTAAATTCTCAAGGTTATGCAGTTATTTTGTTGTAAACAAGGCTTTGAACCTGGGCACTCTGACTGCAGTTCTTGTGTTAATAGCCAACTTTTCAGAGCCCATATGTTGTCTTTAAAATAAACCATATAAATAATCAAAACCATGTGTGGTAGGATGATAATTATGTATCTGAGTCAACTCTTTGTTACCTCTTATTTCTGTTATCTTTGATTTTCTGGCTTACTTTAAGATTATATTCTCTGTCTTTGGTTTTCTGCGGTTCTGTATTATGATATACTTAGGTAGGAATTTGTTCATTTATCCTGATTAGGATTCTATGGAGTTATTGAAGCTTTGGAATGGTGTCTTTCATTTCTTTTGTAAAATTTCAGCCATATTCATCTTAAATAATGCCTCTAACCTATACCCGGGGCAGCAAGGTTCTACATAACTTTTTCTGACCTATCTTTCTAAACGCTAATTCTTTTTTCAGCAGTGTTTAATTTGGAACTAAATCCACCAATTAAGTTCTTCATTTGATTTATTGTGATTTTTAGATCCAGAACTTCTATTTCATTGTTTCTCAAACACATGTTAGTTTTTATAACTTCTTGCAGATATTTTGAAGTGTGTCTTTGATTTCTTTAAAGACAGTATTATCATTTGTTTTTGATATTTGTCTAATCATTTTAACCTGTTTCTCTTTTTAATCACTGTTTTTCTTGCTTTTTGTTTCTGTATGTGCTCAGGTGCTCAGTAAACTTTTATTTGAAAAATTATTTATAGGAACACGTTGAGGCCTATAATTGAGGCCTCCACTGTTACTGAGAAGATTCTTGTTTACTTCTGTCATCTGCCTCGGGCTCCCTACCAAGGTACGGACATTTCCTAGTTCATCCAGAGTGTGAGCCTGTTGGCGTCAAGTTCGTTTATTTTCAGTTTAACATATCATGATGGACTCTCCACCTAAAAGACCCTCCATTTCAAGTTGGGTCCTTTTATTCTGATTAGACCACCACCAACAACCAAAAAAGCTCAATTTCTTAGCCTTTTTTTTTTTTTTTTACCCCCCAAATGGAAAAATGTCCTTGGGGAAAGGCTACTTGAACTTGCTCTCTGGTTTCTCATCTATTCCAGGATTTTGGCCTGTTAATTTCTTGCCTTTTTTTTTTTTATTTATACATTTATTTGAGAGAGAGAGAGAACACATGAGCAGGGTGAGGGGCAGAGAGAAGGAGAGAATCTCAAGCAGAATCCCTCTGTACCTGACATAGAGCTGTATCTCATGACGCCGAGATCATGACCTGAGCTGAAATCAAGAGTGGGACGTAACGGGCTGAGCCACAAATACATCCAATTCCTTGCTCTTAAAAAAAGACTCTGGTGTTTTAATTTATCTGAATTTGAATAACTGCTCCAAATTCCTTATTCTGCTGTAACCAGAAGTTTCAGGTCCACACAATTGGTATTTACAAACCAGTTTTTATCCTGAAATCAAAATTGTCCTCCCCTCAGACCAATACCAAATATTTCCAGCCCCAACAACTTATTAGACATCATGGTTACAATCTAGCTTTTGGCTTTGCATTCCAAAGTAGCAAACGCCTATTCAACTTTTCAGCATCTTTGTCCTTTTCTAGCTGCTCTGCTTCCAGGAAGCTCCAAAAAACCTGTTAGAGAATTTAAGACAGTCCCTTTAAGGAGAAAGGGCCAGAGAATATGTGACCTTTAAAATCCCTCGAGTGAGTACTGACATTGCAGGGGAACAGATAAAAGTCATCAGTGTGACAGAATGTACCCAAACAGTGTGGTTACTTCCCAGTTCCTAGTAATACTGACTCTGGATTAAAGCAATCTGATTTCTGACTCAGTTGCATTCTTTAGGTATTTTCCTTATTCCTCACTAATTACCTTTCTCCTTATGTCTTTATGTGAAGGAATGTTACTATTAATCAGAGAGAGAAAGTCCTGATATCAAGGGTCTCTTTTATGATCATCCTAGCAAACACTCAGGCTTTGGCTCTGCGCCAAACCCCAGAACACAAGAACAATAGAAGAATTATTTTTACTTGCTTATTTCATCAACTAGTTTGGCCATTTTACCGAGGGTTCATCTCATATAGAAGACCTTAATTCCTGTTAGCATAGTTTTAGAAATAATATTATTTTGCCCACTACTGATTAATTCTTTCCTAGGTATAATGCCTCATTAAAAAATAAAAAAGTAAGCAGTAAACACAGGATTTTTACCCTCACCTTTGTTAGAATTATAACATCTTTTTAGAATTCATTTAGCAACTGTTCATACTTATAGAAAATTGCATATCACATTATATAATTAACACAGATTTCATCAATTTTCTGTTGATGAACTACAGTTTGTCCTCTTCAGTGTCTTCCTTTCCAATAATCCCCTATATTCCAGTGGGTACTCAGATGGGTACAGATTAATGAGTACCAAGACAAAGGAAGAATTAAATCAGTGTTTGAGAAACTGAGAATAATATAAAAGTACTCATTAATTAGTCAAATCCACATGTTTTGATCTGTCCACACTTTTGACCCGAGAGCATCCTCATTATCATTTAACAAGGATTTATTGGAACATAACACGGTTCTCAAAATGGTGGGGATAAAGAAAGGTATAAAATATTATTCCTATCTTCAAAGGATAAAAAATGATTCATGTCTTGCTGGGAGAAGGAGATATACACAGAGCTGAAGTGAGAAGAAGTGAGAAATGGTAAGGAGCACCAATAGGGACAACATATGGAGCAAATACATAAAGTAAGTATGAGTATATTAAAAATATATGCTGGAGAGTAGTGGGGCAAAATTCTGGATGAAGAAGATGTGACATTACTAAGGAACAAAGCACTTCAGCTATGGAATTCATAACTGATGATCTACTATGGAGCCATTCTAAAATTGTTGGACATGAAAAAGCATGTTAAGAATTTTTGGTCGTCAGAGATTTTTCCAGTATTTCTGATAGAAAGTAAAGAATGAGTTGATTCTGGGAAAATCTTGGAGAAGAAAAAACAATCTGGAGAACACTTTAATTATTACATGCTTTTACTTAAATATGCTCTGTCAAAATGTCACAAAGACATTGTCAGAAGAAGAGATGATGAGGCTCAACTCCTGGATATTCAGATTTACTCTCTGGTGTAATACCTGGGAATCAGGAAAACAAGTGTGGAAATCACTAGTTGTGATAAAAAAAAAAAATACCAGTTCAAGGTAAGGATAATAGAAATGGAGAGGAAATTTACCAAGTGTTTCTCAAAGGAGCCTCAGTGGTATTTGAATTATGGACATAAAAAGCAATAGAGATGTATTATATCAAAGATGATTCTGAAACTAGTATCTAATAGGTATAAAACAAATCTTGATTGCCTCAATCAGTACCCTTAACATTTTGAAGTTAGATTTCAGTAGAATAACTGAAGGAAGAATGGAAAGACCTCAGGCTCTTAGTCCCTAAATGTATAGTGAGATTGGGAAAAAGCAAAACTGGAGCAGAAAAACAAACCCTCATCCTCCCCTGTGATAAGTGGTAATTAAATTATCACTGGCAATCAACTACATAGAAAAAAACCCCTAAAACCAGGGAAAAACTGATTACATTTAATTTCCCTAGATGCACAGCTCAAAAAGGTAGGAATACTCAGGTATTTGTATCAAGTGGAAATTACTCCTGGCCTGATTTTTTGGGAGAATTATTTTTAGACATAGTCTTCAGTTATGTTAATCTTTAAAATAGGACAATCTGGAAGCGGTGAAGATTAAAAGAAAAATCAGTTTATAGTAAATGACCATGAATCAGAATATTCAGGCTTTTTTCTTAACTCCCAATGAGTGAACTACTTTTTTGAAGTGAGGGGGAATGTACAGACTCACAGGATTACCCTAATCAAGTCTTACTCTCCCTCAGCTTATTTCTTTATCTAGAAAGTGGAGGAATTGGACTAAATACTTTCTAGATCTGTTGTGGTTCTAACATTTCTGTGATGTCAGCTGGATGATTGATATTCTTAAATTATCAAATGTATTATTTATATTAGAATTAAATAAATGTGAGAGGTTCATAAAAAGCCCAGGAAAAAAATAATAGAATAATATCCATCAAAAGTATTATCCAACTTTTTATAAACTTTTTATTAGTTTTTTTATTAGTTTATAAAAAGTTTTTGTAACTTTTTATAAACTAATGTTTATTATCTATTCATTAAAAAAAGCAGAGAGAAAGGATGTTATCATTATTAATATCACCATCATGTTTTAAAAGTGTGACAAGACAGCATTTTTCATTATTTTAAAAATTCCTATTATATAAATTTCATTAGCACAAACAAATCTTGAATTTCTTCAGGGACTTCCCAGATAAAAGTTAGGAGTTTCCCTTTAGGATATTTGGTTAATCATTTGCTACAGCCACTGAAATGAGTAAATTCTATTTTTGAGAGGGAGAAGATGAAAAAAAACAACAACACATGATATCCTCACTTAAACATGTATTAATTTCAGTGAACTATATATAAGAACATACAGATTATAACTTATAAATATGCATGTATCTTGCATCCATACATTTAGTGTTACCATTACATGACTATGCACAAAAGTGTCTCTACTCATGGAAAGAGAGATAAATAGATACTCCATAGCTCTCAGTAGTTAGTTGCTTGTCCTCACACATTTACCATTTCTTCCTCATTAGTCCTCCTCAGTGTCCTCCTTTCCAGTAGTCATCCATATTCCATCCTTGCTATCTACTAGAGGGTGCATTACCACCAGGTTCCTTACATCTCTCTTTAGGCTCGTGTGTACACCAGGAGACAGTCACATCCAACTATGAGTGTTTGGCCTTCTGATCACTGGCCCAGTCAGTTCTCTTCAGTCATTTTGGATAACACATGACATACAGCTATATGTACTGATGAAAACTCAGGGAACACCCTTCATTTATACCAAATATTTGGATTGAGCCAAAGGTTAGACTATGTGAGACAAGTGGAGTTAGGCACTTACTTACAAGTATTCTGTATCCTCTATGTTGACTAACCTCTTAATTGCTAGAATCTTTAGGTTACTTCCCAGCATTATGAAGTGGTAAGGGACCCTGAAATACACGTCAGGGGTCCTAGGAGATCAGTTGGAAAGACTTTGAGACTGGTCCATAAATGTTTTTAGAGAAGCACAGACTAGTTTGATGAGCAGAAGGACCCCAAAGGAGACTACACTGAAAGAAAATACACAAGAGTTCCTTGGACTAAAGCAAAGGAAAAAAAAAAAAAAAAACCAGCATGATTGAGTGGGCCAGACAGATTATTAGTCAGAGGGAGCAGGGAGAGTTCCAAGTACATTATGAGGTTGGACTATATTCAACCAGCCCTCGGCATGTGGTCTCTGGGGGAAAAGCCCTTCGCCATAAAGGAAGGAACTTCCATTAGGATTCAACAGCTATGCTATCAGAATACTCTTAGAAAGGGCAGGTGAAGAGATGTTCAGTCCTAGGAAATTAGGGAAAGATGCTGTGTTCAAGAGTCAAGGAAAGGCAGGCAGGGATGGGCATAGGCAGTAGGCTTGGTACCCCACAGAGAGCTCTGACTACATCCTACACCCTTGAAAACTCTTTAGTATTAGAGTTGTACAATTATGCATGTATGATTCTCAGTATTCTCTCAAACAGAAATCACTTAAGTACTATCTTGTTGATGTAAGTGAGGTAAGAAAGCTGAAGGGACTCCATTTCAGAGAAGCTCCATCTCTGCTGCTTTCTGCCATTTACCCATGTTCTATATTTTGCCTCTGAATAGGACAAAATAAGCTGTGTTCCCACTTCAAGGGGAAAGCAAACAAAAGTTAATCATTCTCTGAGTTTTGTCCTAGGCTCCAAACACCTGATACCATCTAAGAAGAGCCAGATCCCAAACGTGTTCCAGGATGTTAGTTTTGAACAAACCTTGGCTGATGCTGGCTTCAACATTCTGTAGCATGCTTAGTGACTGATGGAATAACACCTGCTGTTTACCTGACACTCATCTTCAGTTGTACCCTACCCTGGATTCCTGAAGGAACACACACCCTAGACCCCTTTCCAACATAAACCCCTAACCTCTAGTGATGACAGCAAGACTCATTCTCCTTTCCTTTCTGAGTGTCCGAGACACTCTAACTGCTGTTCTCTGTCACTCCCACTATTTAATAAACTCTTTCACTTTCTCTGGCTCACATTTGATTTCTATTCTGTGTAAAGCCAAGGACCCTCTTGGCTGATCCTGTGGGACCCTTCTCCAGGTCCTTGGACCCAGCCTGCCAGTACCATAAGGAGTTGGGGACTGGAAACATTGACCCTAGGATACTGTGACCTAACTGTACATACCAACAAGCAATACTGGTAAATTTTGGTTATGCATAGTCTATAACCAGCTTGATCAAAATATCAAAAGCTAATTTTTAGAGATTTCGTAATATGTCCTGGAAGTTTCTAAGTGTTTTACATGGATTATCTAATGTAATACTCAAGATTAAATGTTTGCACTTCTTTGTAGTTAAGGTTATTTGCATTTTATAGGTAAGGAACCTGAGGTACAGTGAGTTGAAGCAACTTCCTGATCAAACAGCTGCTAAGGGTGAATCAAAATATGTCTCAAAACAAAGGAAAAAGAAAACACAATATTCCAAAACCTATGGGATTCAGCAAAAGCAGATGTTAGAGTGAAATTTATGCTACAAATGCCTGTATTAAGAAAAAAAAGTTCAAATAAACAACATGATACCACAAGGAGACTTGCTGTTTGATTTCTTATTTGGCTCATTGCTTGCAAAGTAGTGTGTTGTTTATTTTTTATGTAGTAAATATTTAATATTTACATTTCAGATTTTCTAGCTTTGTTTCATTGTTGATATTTAGTTTTTTATCACTGTGGTTGGAAAATACCCTTGGTATGATTTCAGTCTTCTTAAATTTGTAATATTTGTTATGTCTCTTTAATGTGATTTAACCAGAGGATTCTTCTTTGTGTACTTGAAGAAAATGTGTGTTTTATTTTTCTTGGATGGAATGTTTTACATATGCCTTTAGGAACCATGTATTCTAAAGTACACTTCAAGTAAAAATGTTCTTGTTGAGGGGCTCCTGGGTGGCTCAGTGGATTAAAGCCTCTGCCTTTGGCTCGGGTCATGGTCTCAGGGTCCTGGGATCGAGCCCCATATCAGGCTCTCTGCTCGACGGGGAGCCCGCTTCCCTCTTTCTCTCTCTGCCTGCCTCTCTGCCTACTTGTGATCTCTGTCTGTAAATAAATAAATAAAATCTTTAAAAAAAATGTTCTTGTTGAAAAAAATAGTAACTTTAACTGAGGGTACTTATTTAAAATAAAACGTTGTTGGGCAATGTTTTGCCCAACATTGCTGGGTGAAGTGGGTTAAGCCTCTGGGTGGCTCAGTGGGTTAAGCCTCTACCTTCAGCTCAGGTCATGATCTCAGGGTCCTGGGATTGAGTCCTGCATCAGGCTCTCAGCTCATCAGGGAGCCTGCTTCCCCCCCTACTCTCTCTGCCTGCCCCTCTGCCTACTTGTGATCTCTGTCAAATAAATAAATAAAATCTTTAAAATAAAATAAAATAAAATAAAACATAGCAGAGGGGAGGTAGGTAGGGAGGTTAGGTGAAATAGGTGAAGGGGATTAAGAGTACACCTATCACGATGAGCACTGAGCAATGTATGGAATTGTTGAATCACTATTTTATACACATGAAACTAATATAATACTGAATGTTAACTATCCTGGAATTAAAATAAAAAATTAAAAAAAAACAGCTAAAAATGGAGGTGGAACATAAATCTGGACAGCTCAAATCCAAGGGTCATCCTTTTATGTATAATACCATACCACTGTGACAATCAATTGATCATTATCTCAAGCAAGAGAAGAAATGGAATTACTTCTCTAAGACCACCATTTTTGTCTCTGCAGGTTGTATAGAACCAACTATACGTGGTCATTTTTTTCTAAGATCTTGTCCTCACTGCCTTTGACTATTGTCTGCTTCTTTAATGTTCAGTGAACACCATAGACCATCATATAATATAATGGGATCAGGAAACCGGTTCACTGATGGAGAAAGTAAATATATCGTTATCTCACTGGAGATAGTGCTGTTCACATTTAGAGAGTCCTTTATTTACCCACTGCCCACTGCTGTCCTAGGACATCTAACAGATACCTTTAATTTATGGTTTGTCTTAATGTCTTCTATAGGAGCTCTCAGAGTCATGCCAGATAATTGGTTTTGTTTTAAATAATTTTTTAAAATAGTTTAATTCTCTTCAAATAGCAGTTAATTTAAGAAGCAGTATGCTAGACACTTTTATTATACGATACTCCTTAGTACACATATTCCTTGGCATATTTGCACTGGTCACTGTTGCCATCATTGCAAAGGACAGAGTGGAGCCCAGGACTTCACTCAGCTTAAGCAACAACAGAACCCCCATGCTTCCTCTGACACTATTTACCCAAAGTGCAAAGTCTTGTCAGTGAGGACATCCATCATCATCACCTCATGTCCGATTTGCCATACGTGTCTCTGGTAAGGCCAGTTGTAGCTATCTTTACTATTGTTAGGTAGCCATTTCACTCTGGATTCACGAAGATTAGAAAGATAAACAGCGTTTGTCTTATTGACAAAAGGAATTGAAGAATTCCTAAGTAGACTGGGCAAGGAAATAAGCCACTATAAAGCTGTTTTAATTGTACCTCCTCCATTTCTCTTGAGCTAGGACTAATGCCTACGTCATGTATGAATTCTTAATCAAGGTAAATTAGTGAATTAGAGCTCTATCTGTCACTTCACCTTAAAAATTACCTTTCACTCAATGAACATATCAGCTGTGTCTTTAATGAGAATACTGAGCTCCCTTTTTACTTCTGAAAGGACAAAATCATATTGTCAATTTGCAATTCAGAGTTAGCTTAGCTGTTGCTTACTGCTACATTCTTGACTGGCATTGATGTATTAGAGAAGTTACTGAAGCCTTGTTGCAGGCACTTCTGCATCTTTAGAATGTGAGCTGAATATATGAATGAGAAAAAAAAATCTCTCTAAGTTAATAAAAAATACAATCTGGTATTGTTTCACTTATGATCAGGCAAGGCAATAAGACTCTTGTATTACATTCCTCCAAATTCTGTGTTAACTTATTCCAAGTATGTGTGTTTTAGGTGAAAGACTGTTTTTATATTTTCTATTGAAATGAAAAGCTCCCTGAAAGGGATCAAATAGACAGAGATTTACATTTACCCAAAGGGAGAAGCTTTAAGTACACTGGTGTTACTATAATCAGTAGAATGCAAATTGTGTACTCCAGGGACCAGAAGGCACAATTCTAACTTTAGAGGTTTCTAAGTAAAGGAATAGCACTAGTCACTTCCTAAGGTTTTCAGGGAATATTATGGCAAATTTGGGAGAGCCTGTGATAGCACCTGATTCAGATAGATGTAAACTTATGAATTAATAAGAAAATTATTGGGATATTGCTTTGATTTTCAATATGAAGTGTTTTATCCTGGAGGGGAAAATATATTTAGCACTGCTCACAAAAATACATCTTACTTTTTTTTAGCAAATTCACTCACATTTTATTGTATTTTGTTAGCCCTGTTTCCTTCTCTGTCTTTATTCTCTATTTTTTAAAAGTTTTTATTTAAATTCTAGGTAACATAAAGCATAATATTAGTTTTAGGTGTACAACTGAGTGATCCAATACTTCCATACCTCTCGGAGTGCTCATCACAAGCGCACTGCTTAATCCCCATCACCTATTTAACCCACCCCACCACCCACCTCCCCTTTGGTAACCATCAGTTTGTTTTCTATAGTTATGAGTTTGTTTCCTTGGTTTGCCTCTCCCTCCCTTTTCTCTTTGCTCATTTGTTTTGGTGCTTAAATTCCTCATATGAGTGAAATCATGTGGTATTTGTCTTTCTCTGACTGACTTATTTCACTTGGCATAATGCTCTCTAGCTCCACCTGTGTCTTTACAAATGGTACGATTTCATTCTTTTTTTATGGCTGAGTAATATACCGCATCTTCCTTACCCATTCACCAGTCAGTGGACACTTGGTCTTTATTCTCTCTTTAAAAGCTAATTTGGAATAAATCAATTTCCTGGGACAGTAGAAACCTTTTTAATAAATGTGGCCTAAAAATTATATTTGTTGCATGTGGTATAGGACATTCTTTATTAGATATATGGCACTTGTTGAGTGCCAGGTACTATTCCAAGAGCTTTGCATACACTGAATCAACATAACCCTAGTAGACAGATGCTATGGCCATCCCCTTTTAATGAATTAGGAAATTGAGGTATAGAAAAGGTAAACTGTTTTATCACATATGCTGACAATAAAGGAATATGAATTTGAATTCACAGAGGCCAGTTTCAGAGACTGCTTTTTAATTAGGGTGACTATATATAATTTATCACCCCAATTCAGGTAATTTTGAGAGTTAAAGGGGGTCCTAATAGTAACTACACTGGGACAGTATGTGTAAATTGAGATATCTCAGGAAGACTGTGATAAATGTTACCTTGCTCTTAATCTCCATTCTATGCTGCCCCAAGTTTATTATCGCACTTACTGTGTTGCCAGATAGAGCCTATATGTAGGGTAATGGTAGTCCTGTAGTAAATAGAGCCATTTTATCATTTATGGAAATACTATATAGATAGCCAGTAAATACTTAATCAGTAATGAATCCCTTTCTCAGTTGCCACTACCACATGGAATATAAAATATTAAGGGGGCCACTTCACATATTTTCAGTGTACCCCAACTTCCTTGGAGGAAATTAGCTATATCCCACTTACTTAAGAGAGATTTATTGCTGTGGGAATGAAGTCCAACTTCATAAATTTTGTTGCACAGACTCCCATCACAAAATAAAGTGAATGGTGACAAATCAAAACAAATTAAGCAGTATCAGCTGTCTTAGTCTTCTGCCATAACAATGTTTCCGAATGCAGATCACGCTCAACGATCATCAAGGTAACCATACAATACTTTCTTTTGATGAAAATACTTTAATTTATTTCTAAGTCACTAACAGAGTTACATGTTAAGAGACTGATGAAATCTATCCCGAGGACAATGAAGATTTAACTGGAAAAATCTCATTTACAGAGAATAACTAAACCTAATATAATGATGGCAGAATTCAACTACTCAGAGCATTTCTTGTACATGGGAAATTTCCTTTAAAGAGAACATGTGAGGCAGCCATAATTCAAATGGAGGGTCATCATGTGCACAAATTAGCTCTTATAATAAACAGAATTAAAGACTTTGAGCATTAAGCAAGCCCATTGCTATCAATAAGCACATGAAGGAACTTAAAGATTAATCAGAATGTAGGTTCTACATTACAGAAACATCTCTGTAAAAGCCTGTGTACACTCAACCATCATTTACTTTGAGCTTAGATGTTAAGATATAGCATGTATCTTAGTTGAACTATAAGAAATAGTCATTCCAGTTACATTGCCATTTAGTGGAAGTGGGGAGAAAGAAGAAAGAAAGAAATTACATGGCACATAATCATTTGGTTACACATTAAAATATTGGATGTCAGAATTTCAACAGGTATGGTGACTGAAAACTTCTCTGTAAAGTCATGAGAACACTAGAAAAATTATCACAATTATCTGGAGATAAAGATGTTCATGAGGTGGTTTAAAAGCTCTGGCAAGTATTTGGGAATCTAGAAGACCCCACACATGGTCTGGGCTAAGTGTATGCCCTAGAAACACCTAAAAAGGCCCTGAACTCTAAACTCTGGCTAATGTTGAGGCTCTGTGAGCAGGCAGTGAAACCTAAGGCTGACTGTCAAACTCCTGGTAGAGTGAAGAAGGCATACCCCAGCCATCACACAGAGTTCTTGTAGAGCTCTGACCTCTCCTTCTTCTATGCTGTTACTGTCACAAATTCTATCTATATAAATTGTGTGCCCATTTACAGAGATTTATAATTATTGCCTTATATAGTTGTCCTTTAAATTAGATAGGAGAAAAAAGGATTATAAATATATATATATATATATATATATATATGGTTTTTAAAAAAATTTTAAACTAAATTGGTATATGCTAGGTATTAATCAATCCTCTGGCACTCACAAAGAAAATAATTCTTAAAATACAGCAAATGAAAAATAAGAAAATTTTTAAAAATGCAATGAAATTCATCTGGTTAATATCATTAAGACATTAATAGAGGAATACAGAAGCAAAAATCCCTAAGACATATAGACAACAAATAGCAAAATGGATGATTTAAATCATGCCTTATCAGTAATTCCTTTAAATGGAAATGGATTAAACACTGCAATCCAAAGGCAGAGATTAAAAGAATGGATTAAAAAAACACAAGTGTAAAAGCATGAAACCTATCTACCGAACAAGCAATAAACAAAGATATTTAGAATGGCTATGTCATGTTTAAGACAGAAAAAATACCACTAGAGATAAAGAAAAAACATTTCCTAATGATTAAAGATCAATCCATCAAAAAGACCTAACATGTACAAGCATATATGAAACTAACAACACTGTTTCAAAATACATGGGGCAATATCTGACAGAATTGTAAAGAGAAAACATGATTCAGTAGTTGGTAGTGTCAATGTCTCATTTTCACTAATAGAGGGTCTGGCTATCATAAGAGCCAGAGGGTCAACAACCTGAACACTATAAACCAGCTAGACTTAGCAGACATCTACACAACACTCCACATAGCAATAGCAATATACATATTCTAAAGTATACATGAAATGTGGTCCAAATAAACCATATATTATCCCATGAAACAAATCTTAATATGTTTAAAAGAATTGAAATCATACAAAGTATGTTCTCTGACCAAAATATGAATTAGAAGTCAATAATAAAAGGAATTTTGGGCAAGTCACAAATATATGGAAATTAAGTAATACACTTTTAAAAAACCAAACTCAGCATACTGAATAAAACAAAGCAAAAAGATGAGTTTAATGCAAGGCACTTGACCTGCAAGCTCACAGGGAAACTGAAGGCTATGGGAACATTGAACTTCCAGTTACTCACAGACTAAAGGATTTTTACAGAACAAATATGGAAGCCATTTTACTTTTTCAGCTGATTGGTTGAGTAGGGGTCTTCCTTTTCATTTGGATCAGGGTCACTGAGTCAGGGGAGCAAGGAAGTTCAGAGATGGCATGAATAGCTTTGGCATTTGGGGATTGGCTAGCACCCTATGGTGATTTCTAAGAAGGGCTATAAATTTTCATAAGGAAAGATTTGTTCCATTTATGCTCCTGCTTTGACCATTTCTACTTTGTTCCTGACAGAAGTAACTCCATTTTAATTAGGTTGTGCACACTCCTCAATAACCACTGGATCAAGAGGGAATCACTAGAAAAATTAGAAAAGACTTTGAGATGAATGAAAATAAAAAGGCGATATACCACACTTATGAGAGTCAGTGAAATGATTTCTGCCACATGGAGCTTTGAAGGCAGTAGGTGGAGACAAACAATAAATATAATAATAAATTAACCTATCAGATAATTTCCTTGGAGGCCATGATCTGTGTCACAATGGTCTTTTACCATAGTTCAGGACATTTTCTACTCTGTCACATGTTTGAGGAAGAGACTTTTTTTTTTTTTCCAGAAAGGAAATACTAACAAGATTTTGTTGGTAAAACAAGAAAATCACTGGCTTTTCCTTCATCTTTCCTTCTTCCCAGAAAGGCAGGCTGGGGCCAAGGTAGTCTGCCTGACATACAAGACACATCCATATACCAAGAGAAGGATTTCCACCCGCCTTCCCCACCCCCCCCGGCTTGTATTCTTCCTTTTATGGGTGTGGAAAAAGCATCATTTTTAGTGGAAGAATATTCAGAACCCTTTGATCTCAGAGTCTGGCTTTTTGTGCCACCTATTTAGTTATTGTCTGGGAAACAGGAACTTGTACCTGGAACACTTTCTTAGTGCTGGTTCCATGTTTCCAGAGAGTGGGGATTATAGTCACCCACCTTCCATTCCCCCATGTCTTATCTGAAGAAGGGAGCCATTAAGTCATGGGAAATAGATATGGGTACAAGGTCCAGGACTGCAACCTTGCTAGCTCGTTGCTCAGGCAAAATGGTAACTAATTGCATATCTCCATCCTAATTTTGGCTGAAGAGATTTCGGCTATAAACTGAATCAATATCCTGAACTTCATATTACTTCCTACTGCTTATTATTATATCTCAGAGATCTTGAATGCCATATGTTAAAAAAGGAAAAAAAATATAGAAAGTGAGCCACAGGGCTAAGAAAATTTTCCTTCCATCTTGAAATGAAGGGACTGCCCATGTTGACAACCCCATACTGACTAAAGAGATTTCAGCCTCAGACTCTCACTCTCTCTGGAAACACTATTTTCATGGTGCATTTAGCAAATGCTTTATTATAATTGAACTTCTATGAAAATACATATTATGCAAATAAATTAATTACCATTTGTAGCATTACAATGGCTAGTAAATCAATTCATAATTATATGACACTTAAAATAAATAGAATAACACTCTTTAAATTTCCCTGCTGAAGTGCTAATGCATAATATGCTCCATAGCATAGCAATAAAACAGTAAAAGGCGAAGCCACATTGTCCACTGAATCATGGGTAGTGAGCATAAAATGAAGCCACAGTGATGGCAAGCTTTGCTCTCTATCCCTCTGCACAAAAGCCTTTTGAGCATGCCAAATATCCTGAAGAGCTGCCTCTACATCCATCAATATACTTTTATTTTCATAGTCAGTAGCTGACATCTAAGGCCAGAACGGAGTATTTGTTGAGATAAACTTCCTAACTTTTATTGTTCTCTAATATGGAATATTGTTCCCAAATAGTCTCCTGTATTAAGAGCATTGCTTTGCCAAGCAAGAACTGATAAGGTAGAATTAAAAAATAATAAAGGAAAACTCCTACCCTAGCATTGTACTTGCAAAACATAGAGGATGGAAACAGTACTGCTAGTGGTGATCTTTTAAGCTTTTCGCTGGCCAAAGTCTCCCAAGAAAACGAGATATAATTCAACTCCAAAGACAGGCATCAGAGGAATCGGAGGCTCTGGAGAGACAGTGAGAATAAAGCACCAATAAGGAACGATTCCTTATTTTGTGTCTCTTTATTTCCTTGTCAATATCTGAGGATCCTGTAATCCAAAGAATGGCTATAATCCAAATGTCCAGGGAAGCATTTGATGTATCCCAGAGGTTGCATACATTTGAAGGCCTTCAACAGGTAAAAGAGTCAAATTGGCTTATTTTATTTTATTGCTACAATAGAAATTGCACATGTACACATACACAAAGAGCCATGCTCTGAAGAGCAAATGGAATGTATAATGAGATGTGGCTTTGACATGCTTGGTTGGCAATGTTTTCTCCATTCCATAGTAAATCATAAGAATGGCAGCAACATGCTGTCAGAATGTATGATAAATAATAATTTCCTTAGTCCCAGTCACGCTGAACCTCTAGATGAGAAGAAAACCAATTCAGAAGCAGTTTTATTTTGTGGCATGTGGTCACAAGAGCACAGTTCTAACAGCAGGGGGCCTGGGCTCTCCAAAACACTTCTCTGTGGCCTTGGAAAATTCACTTAAATCCTCCAGTTCTGAAATCTGTGAAATGTGAAGATTTGAAACCTTACCGATTCATCTCTGATAAAATGTTGTAAGCTTGAGATTAAATATTAAAATAACATAATTATCATCAATTGCCAGATGCAATAAAATGCTAAGTAGAACTTTTGTTAATCAAATCTCATGTCTGTTGATTCATTACATAATTTTAGAAGCACTCAATGGACAACTGTTTCTAAGAGTTTTAATATTTGTCAAATATTGATTAGTAAAACCACTCTGAAATGTAGTAGAAAAGGTCTCTCTTGAGGCCAGTAAAGGGAAAAACAACAACAGCTGTAAAAAAAAAACACAAAACACTTCCATCTCTGCAGGGTGCGCAGAAGCAATTAGAGGCAGGGTTGGTAGAGTGCAGGAAACTGGGAGTGGTGAGCCTGCAGGAATGGTTAAAAACCCAGCTTGACTTTTAAAATTTGGGGGATAAAGAGTAGTTATGAGTGCATGTTTGTGTGTGTATGGGGGTTTGTGTGTGAGAAAGACTTCTCCTGTATTGGGTGACCCTAGTTGCACTGGGGTCACTACCAATTCAGAAGAGGTTGGAAGAGCTTCACAACTCAAGCATTGAGGCAGCACCCATGCAAAATTGATGCTGAAGGTGTGAACGGGACGGAGAGTGCTTGCAAGGTTGAGGAAGCCTAATGCTGACCTGTTGCACTGAAAGACACTAATGAAGTACAGTCATTTTCATTCCAATTTAATAATCAAAACTGAGATGAAGATGCTCCTTGATCTTGCTGAAATTACTGAGCCCCTCTGCATCCTCCTTTTAGAAAAGAAGAGAGGCTGTGGCAGAGAAAGTTTCTCCAACACACATAGAGACCTCAAGCATCATCAAATTTGTTTTATTGACTCTTATATTAGGTTTTTGTGGAATTTACTCAATTATTTCTATATCTAAGGGCAAATAAAGGGCTTAAAGTACTAACTGTAAGAATTTTTTACTAAAATCACTGTAAGTGATTGGGCTTAAAGCAGTGTAACATAAAATTTATGTTATTCTCTACAGAAAATGTATGGCGTTCTCTACAGAAAAAACAGTATGATCTTTAAAAAAGTGAAAACCGTGCGCATTACTGCCATGCTTAAAATCCCTCCATGGTGGCCCACTGCATCCCACTCCTCTTAGGGGAGCAGCCTAAGTCCCTACTACAGCCCAGAAGCCTGGCCATATTTCTTCTACCTGCTTCTTCATTTCCATTTCCTGGTTCATTCTACCTGTGGGGTACCGGCTGTTTCTCAGACATGCAGGTGCACTTAAGCCTTTGAGACACTGCACTTACTTCCTCTGCTTGCAATTTTCTTCCTTCATCTTATTCACATCTCTCAGATCCCAGATTAAGAGGCTCATCCTGTGAGATGCATTCTCACTGACCTTATCTAAAGCGATTTACTCCAGTTATTTTACTTGTTGCTCTCTTCACTTCATGGACTTAAGAAAATCAATAATTAATTTGCTTATTATGTATTTACGTGTCCATTCTACTTATTCCCCACTAAAATGTTACCTTAACGATCAGGGATCTCATCCTTTTTTTTTTTTTTTTTTTAAAGATTTTATTTATTTATTTGACACAGAAAGAGAGAGCGATCACACGTAGGGAGAAAGGCAGGCAGAGGTGGGGGGGGGGGAGTAGGCTCCCTGCTGAGCAGAGAGCCCGATGAGGGTGCTCAATCCCAGGACCCAAAGAACATGACCTGAGCCAAAGGCAGACACTTAACCCACTGAGCCACCCAGGTGCCCAGATCTCATCCTCTTATTTGCCATGTTATCTTTAGTGCCTGGAACAAAGTTTTGCACATAGTTTAGACAGTATTTGCTAGATGAATGGAGTTGCCTTAAACTCTGCCATTTTTTTTTGTGCTAAAATCCACTCAGTCAGAGAGCTATGCATATTGTAGAATATTAGAGACAACATTTGTGAGAACTCGCCTACTATCCTTATTTTACTAGAGATGAAATGAGACACCATGTAGTTATCCTTGGGCCTATAGTTCTACTACAGCCATATAACTGAAGGAAACACTCCCCTAGAATTCTCCTGAGAGAAGTATACATCTGGTCAATAAAAGTCTTTTGGAAACTATGTATTCATGAAGGTCAAGCATGTCATCAACATTTATCATCTGAATAGAAAAATCAGCCTTGATCCTCTATTTTTCCTGGAAATTGAAGAAATTTTTCTTAACTGGTATCAAAAATTAGTGAAGGAAGTCACATGCCTTTTCTTATCATCCCTATTCAAGAGCCTCCATGCCCTCTTTCTTTTTTAGAGAAAGAGAGAATGAGATGGGGGGGTGGACAGAGGGAAAGGGAAAGAGATCATCTTAAGCAAGTTCCACACCCAACATGGAGCTCTATAGGGGGCTTGATCTCAGGACCCTGAGATCATGATCTGAGCCAAAATCAAGAGTTGGTCACTTAACTGACTGAGCCATCCACACTTATATCCCTTTTTTCTTTTCTTTTTATTATGCTTTCATTATGTATTATTCAGCTCACAAAACTAGGAGAGATTTTGTTTATAATAACATCCAACAGGGAAAATACCAGTATATAATCTAATATTTGGTTGAAATTAAATTTAATTATTTTCTTTACCAAACTAACTGTTTATTACTAATGAAATTCTACTAATGCCATATCAGCTGAATTATAGAGATAAGCGTAAATCACAAAATGAAATCAAATTTGTGTAGATTAGAATACTTTTTGAGAAAATTCTGAAATATTTAAAGCTAGTATTTACAATATTATCAAGTTTCTCTTTAGCACTTTATGTTTTCATCAAAATGAGATATTGAGAGGTAGCTTTATCATCTCATTTCCTCCAGACAGAATTCTAAAAAATACAATGACCGCATATAAATTGAACGAGCATGTCTGGAAACTCGAAGAGAAGACAAGGAAAAGGAACTTTACTACCTTCCTCAGTTTTGCTTTAGAATATTGAAGCTTCTAATTTCTCACGATAGAGCCTCTCCCTGAGGTCATGACAATTTGGCTGCTGGTTATACTTAGACTCTTTCAATTACTAACATCACATCAAAATTGAAACCAAACATACGTAGAGATCTAAAACTTAAAAAAAATAGGAAATAGAATCACATACACATTTGAGAAATAAAATTAATTTGTCAAAGATAAATATATTTCATACAGTAAAGTTATAAACTGATTAAGCAGAAAAAGCAAATAAAGTACATATGAGTTCTAGGCACTTGGCTAGTACTCAGTAGTTGGTGTTTTCCTTCATAGTTTCATATTCTGTAAAACTGTCTATACATGAATAAATATGCTCAGTGACTGTGTTTCATACAGAACAGGGCTTTTGGGAGAAATGGCCAGTTAGGAGTATCAGGCAATGCCACAAAGCAGCGATAGCCTTTCATATATACACACATGAACTGCGCAAAGCAACAAATAATTTTACTTTTAATTGCTTTTATTTCAACTTGCGGATCATTTTACAACATTAAAGAGATATAGAAGATGTGAGAAACACAAATGAACTATCCGTTTCTTACATTCTGTTTCTAGAAGCTTAGAACGGAAACTAAAGCCATAGGCTGTTCTATTATTGAGATCACTCAGAAAATCATTCCCCAAACAATTAAACCAAAGCATATCCCTTACTGTTACTCAAGTACAGATTTTCTGGATTAAGATATTCATGTCTGTGATCGCATCTTTACTTAGCATTACATTCAGGTTATGGGAGAACCCTGCAGTGGTATGCTACAAGGCCATCCGGAACCAGGAAGACCAATGGCCAGAATCTAGTTTTTCCCTTGATTGTAAGGATAGCACTCTGACCCTTGGGTCTTCCATTTATCACAAGGTATTCTATTTTGATTTACCCATCCACTGTAACGTCACAAATTAGCCCAAGTGGAACATTTGGCCATAGTGCTTCCACAAAAAGGCTGGACTAGATTCCTGTGCACTTAAACTTGTGCCATTTCCTACCTAGTCTCCATGAGAATAATGACAGTAATGAAAGATTTGACTAATTCTCTACATTCCTCATGGGATAAGTCATGAAAAGATACACAAAAGGAACAATGTTGACTTTCCACTTCAATGTGAAGTCTGCAGTTCAGGAAGTAACTCATTTTCAGAGATAATGTATAAGAAAATCTAGCCAATGCTAGCAATTTTCTCTCTCAATTTGGCTATCCAAATGAGATGAAAGAACTATCTGCCTCAGAAGAGATCCTATGAGAGCATGGAGATGTGGTTGTTCCAAGTGTATTTTTCAGCTGCTAAACACACTATAACTCAGACTCAATATATATGTATATACATAAAGTCTGTGGGGGAAATGCAATTCCAGTAGTTGGCTGATGGACAGAAGAGAACAAAACCAATTTTATATTTCAGAGGAAAAAAAATAAAAGCAGCTAAGGTCAAGAGGTTTTAGTGGTATAAACGTGCATGCATAAAGCTGGATTTCTGGAACTGATTTCAGGACTTTCTCTTCTCTGGAGACTCTTTACCTTAAATTCTTCACTTTCTGTTTCCAAAACAACAACAACAACAACAACAACAACAAAACAAAAACCAAAAAACAGAAAAACAAAACACCCTCACTCCCAGTAGCCAGGTGTGAGAAATTCTCACTAGCCCGGATTTCTGCCTTTTTATCCCATTTTGTTTTCACTTTAATTCTCCTCTCTAAATAAATTCCCTTTATTTTTATTTCTATAATTCAATAACGTCTGTGAGATGTTCTTTAAAAGGCATATTAGTTGAAGGAGGTAGAATTGGAATTAAATGTAATCAGAGCATTAGCCATCCTGGTGAAGGATTATGCTTCCAGTTGTTAGGATACGGAGCCAACCACCCCTCAGATAGACAGAGAACACTCTCGATAATGCAAGTCGCACAGCGAGGTTTATTTCCAGCTAGCTGGGGTCCAAGTATCTGCCCGGCACAGCGGGTTTCAACAAGGACCCCGAGTTCTCAGAGCCAAAGGTTTATATAGCACTTTCAAGGCACTTTTCATAGCTACATACATATCGTGTGCCACACTTTGACAGTTTAATTTCGTTTAACTTTCTGCCCCCTGGCGTCTCCCTGGTGCCATCCTGGCGGTTAAGTGAGATTTTAGGTTTAGAAGAAATTTAACTTTATTTACATTTCCTCCTGCCTCAGCCTCCTTCAGTTTTATGGTGGGGAGTGCAACATTAGGCCCCACCCAAGGGACGGAGCCATTTTTCTCTGAGAATTGGGCCATTGAAAAGATAGCCTCTATGTTGTAAATCACCAGGACATTTGCAAACCAAGGGAGACTCCTGTCTTGCAGGATTGTAATTTCTGCAAGTTAACTATTTGTTTTTCTTTAACATTTGGTCCCTGTGGCACCCCTGCCTAACTGCCCTGGTGGTATATGATTAAGTTGTTTTCCAGGTTTTAGTTAGTCAGGTATGCAGTGTTGGCTGGTTAGGGACAGCAACCCATTCTTACATGGTATGGGCAGTTTAGACAGCAACTCAATTTAACAGTGCCAAAGGAATGTATTGTTTGTATGGATACTGAGTGAAGTGATCATTTCAATTTTACCACAAAGCCTGAAATATTTCATCCCTGTGGGTGATTTCTAATCAAACTAAATGTTCTGTACCATCTTCCTATTCCCACTAAAATGTAAAAATCTTCTAAAAGGAAAGGAACATTTCCCTCTATCTCTTTGTGATTTTCTCTTTTGAATTCCAACATCCGTGGCAGATACCCTTGAGCGTAGATTGTCTTACATAGTTCATTTTTAGATTGTTTTAAATCTACTTTTTAATTAAATCATAAACTACTTGTTGGTAGAGATTTTATGCACACCTCACAGAACCTTTTAGTATAAGCTAGATTAATAACTGTTAAGGGGATTATACCATTAAATTCTATTTGTCTTATTCTTCTTTCAACTTGGACTGAAGTTCTCTTTCAAGTTACTCATCCCCTCATCTCCTTTTATAGTGCTTTATGAAAATCAGATGGGCGAACTTAGCGGGACTATATATTTTCCTTCCCTCAATTATAATCCTGCTCTGTTATTATTAGGTCCGATCATATAAAATATAATTGGCTGGTGGATCAATATTGTATTTTTTGAACCTGTCAAATTGTTTTATTTTCATAAATAATAAACTTTGTACAAAAAGAGACTAAAATATATAAGGAATACTGTCTATAAAACCCATTATATCATATAAAAAATGGATGTTTTACGGACACGAAATTTCAACCTTGATATGTTCTTGTAACAACTCATAGCCTTGGTTATCTTTTTATTACTATCTTATAATAAAGATTACCTATGTAAAATCCATGATTTGGCATGTATTACAGGATAAGAAATGATGAAAAAGTGGCTCAGTAGTAGTCCCAATGTCAGAAACAACTTTTCAAATACTCGGAAGGAGTTCAGATATGTTATAGGAGATGTGGTAATACAGTAGATATATAATTTAGCAATGTAAGATCACAAAACAACTAGCATTTCCCCATTAGTACAAATAAAATAGGATGAGCATATATCAAACTTAGAATAAATGAGAAAGAATTACATATTCATTGAAGAAAATGTTCTGATGGGAATAGCACTTTGTTAGTAAATACTATATAATTCTATGACTACGTGACCATTTAATTTGGACACCAAATTCAACTAGTTTATAGTTTGTATTTTA
Source organism: Mellivora capensis (assembly GCA_004024625.1). Lineage (NCBI taxonomy): Eukaryota > Metazoa > Chordata > Mammalia > Carnivora > Mustelidae > Mellivora > Mellivora capensis. The sequence goes on along the minus strand of PISX010009820.1, from coordinate 43,183 downwards.
TTATTCTGATAACCTGCCATGATAAAAGTAAGGATGCAAGGCACTAGTCTGGTTTGTGGCATATTGACAAAGACGTTCTGCAGTAGAACAATGTGGTACAATTCTGTACAACTCTACTTCTACCATTCATTTCCCATTAATTAATTAACATAGGTCAGATGAGTTCACAAGTATTCCACTAAAGCACAGCACCCTTCCCCCCAAAGATAAATCCAATCCAAGAATTATTGGTATAACTGGAGCAGTAAGAACCAGAGTCCATACTCCACCACTTAGTAAAGCAAAAGATTCTTGGAGATGGTAAAGAAAGAAGAAATTTTTATATTATTAATATTTTTACTTCCACCCTGCCCTTTTAGCACCTACCACCTATTAGTGCCCATTAAAGAGTAGAAGTATAAGTTAAGGAATAATTCATCCTAGAAAAATTAATTTTTTCCCCAAGGTTTAATATAAGCTTAACTAGAAGAGTAAGTATCAGAATAGGCATGAAGGATCATCTGTCTTCCTTTTTTTGGTATGACAAGAGGTCATAGAACAGATCAACAAAATTAGAAGATGCTATACTAGAAAAGCTTTATATGCATCTTAACTGACATTCTGTAAGCAATGTTTTCCAAGGCAATTGCAAATCAAACTCTGATGAAAAATTATAAGACCTCACTCACATTTTCAACATCAAATTACCAAGTAAGCACAATTTTTATCCTTACATGAGCCTGGCTGATAATATGGCAATAAAGAAACTGCCCATGGGGAAGGTTCTGAGGTCTCTACAAATGACACCAACACTAGACTGAATCACTACCCCTATTATTGCTGATTAAGTGACATATAAAGGTATGGGTTTTGCTGCCAGGTCTCTCTTAATTCAATAAATATTACTTGTATTTTTATGATGTTCTAACACATCTGAAACTTTAGGAATCTCAAAGGTAACTAGGGCATGATTCCACTTTCACATAACTTAAAATACAGTGAAAAAGACAGGCACACAACCATCTGTAATACAATGTGATCAGTTTATGAGATTAACTGTCTCATGATTTGGTTCCCCAGACTGTAAAATACTATCGGACTTATTCAATGATCAAGGCAGGGCTGATGGTGGGTGCAATGCTTTAGCATCAACTGGCCATGGTGGGAAAAATCCTGAGGGTGATGAACTGATAGTCAAGTCAATATGAGAAGGCTCTGCTGAGATAATCCAACAAATTTGTAATTTTGGCTGTGATGTTCCATACTTGTATTCTTATTGAAATTAAACTGCTAAAAGCTGTAAAGTAAAACAAAAACAAAAACAAAAAGTTAAACTTCTTGAAAACATTTTGAAAGGTCAGAGCTTGTTCTCAAAATTCAAAAAAAAAAAAATCAAGTTTGTTCTGGATCTTAAGGGAGAGGGCTTTAAGTAACTGGCATAAGTTAAAGAAATTGTCTTATTTTTGTCCTGTTTATGGAAGTTTGAATGGGGTGTATTTTAAAGACAAAGGGACAAAAAAAATAGAACAGTATATTCATCCTCTTTCTGGGTATAATGTCCCCAAGATTTAAGAAGAGACCATATTTGTATGTGGCATTTGTCAGTTATTGGCATCGTAATGCAGACTAAAGAACAGTATCTTAAATAGAAAATATAAGAAAGAAGATCTTCCTGTGATAAAGACTGATTTTGTTGCATTTTATTATCCATTCAGAGGTAAAGAAATAAGAATGGCAGTCTACAGTTAATGAAATCAAGACCTTGGTTTGGCTGGTTAATAAATAAGCGATTACAGAAAAAAAAAAGAGACAACAATCTAAAGGAAATATATGTAGTGAGAGCTTATAGAACAAAGTTATTTTGATATAGTGTTATTTAGCTTTAATACTTGATTTGTAAATTTTTAAGAGTTGCCTGGGAGATCATAAGAATCCCAGATACTTGGAATTTAATGGCACTTGGACTTTATGACCTAGCTCAAAGTGACTGTGACAGAAGGGAATACTGTAGAGAAACTGTGGCAGGCCCTAAAAAGACAACCACAAGAGTAACCTTGAGGTTTTAAAGCAAAGTCATACCTGTTTCTTCAAGTAACTATTTGCTTTCAATAGATCACTCCTGGCTTAGAAGTGAGTCTTCACAGTGCAGTGAGGAGTTAAGTGCATAATCCTTGGAGCCAGATTCTCTGAGTTTGAATCCTAGATCTCTCCCTTAATAGCTGTGTGACCATGGACATAAAACTTAAACTGTGCCCTATTTTCTATCTGAATAACAGAGAAAATAATAGCACTAACTTCACAGTGTCACTGTGATGATTTAAGTAATACATATATATATACATATATGTGTGTGTGTGTATAATGCTTGCGAACGTGTCTGACAAATAGTATATACCATATTCATATTTTCTATTATTATTACAATTGGATCCTGATAGAAACTCCATGTCTGCTCTTAGAACACCAAATGCTCATAAGACCTGAGCTCTCAGACATAAAGTGTGTTATTTGATTCTCCAAATGCTAAGACATGTTCAACCCTACCCCATCAGCAAATGTTTGTGGTGCATACCCAGTCAGGTTCAGTTAAGGCCTCAAGAGGGCATCAGTAGGTGTTATGAACAGGTCATTAATACCACCAGTGCACCCACTCTTACATCATTGTCACTTCTTCCTCCACACCAGTTAACTAGGAAGAGTGTATATGAACATGGTTTAAAAATGGTTCCACATGATATTCTGGCCCTCGCCTGAAGTGGAGGACTGCATCACAGAAGATTGTCTTCTTTGCCAAAGATTGGTCAGTGACTTGGAAATAATGAGATTGAAGCTTTGGAAAAAAGGATTCTTCAAAAGGCACTTGTAGATAAGATTCTCAGAATGAGTATAGAATGTAAGTAAGGATATCTGTATTCCATATGAATGTTCATCAAAGAATACCAGCTGCAGAAGGGACTCTTGGTAGTCAGGTAGATACATGACTGATAGCTGGATGTAAATCTCTTTACATGGACACTCCTCTCCTTATTTGAAAGCTCATAAACAAAGTGGTCATGATGATTGACATCTAAGTTTCAAAAGCGCTCAATAAAATGGACTTGTGCACAACATAGCTGATCTGACTACTGTTACTGTTCAATGCCCACTCTACCAAATCCATGTAGAGTCCAACATGGCATCAAGACACAAGGGAACCTAGTCCTACTACGTTCATTACTTTTTGACTCTATCAAGAAAATTCACTCTTCCTGGACCAGATATTTATTATGGATATGTGTACACTTTTCTTGACTATCATGCTCTGCCAGCAATGATTCTGCAGTGTTAAGGTATTCAAATAGCATCCTACAGCTGGCCAGGGAATTCAATAGGAAAAGAAGTAAGGAGTAGGTTTATCCTCATGGCATTCAAAGATCTTAACATATACTCAATCATTCAGACATCATAGCCCTTATGAAAAATGGAAATGGCTTATAGAAGGTCCAGTCATGGCACTAGCTATGAAATGGCACCTTGACAGACTGGATTTGATTCCTCTGAAATCAGTATATGCTGTTAATTAGGGATCAGTAAACATTTTTGTTAACTCAATCTCTACCAAAGGAGACCACTAAAATGAGAAACTAGAAAGCTTTGATGCTAAGCAAATTTTTAATTCTGGTGACAATTAAAACTATCTCTTATACACGATACAACACTTTCAAAATATGTTTCACTAATCACTATCTCCCCAGGATAAGTTAGTAAACACTCTATTGTCAAATTATTTTGGAAAATTTGAGACTTAATAAGGTTAAAAAGTTTATTATAAAACTTATTAGAATTTTTAATATGACAGTATGCTTTACGAATTTTCAAAGGTATAGTATGTATTCACAGCATACTTCAAATTTATTTGATCATGGAACCTTATTTCCTTCTGAACTTTAATTTTGTTATTGTGTTACATGGAAATTTTCAATGGAAAATTTTAGGAGATGTTTCAAATAATGGTGCTTGGATAGGAATCAATCAAGTAAGTGGTGGTGAGAAAATTATGGCTATTATGTTTACAGAGAAATTATAAAAATTGTAATAAAAAAAGCCCTGAACAAAAAGGTTTGTTGGATTTGGTATAAACACACTTGTCTGGCCAAATTCTTTAGCTTCAGGAAAGCTAGTGTCTCGACATGACAAATTATCAACCAGAGAGTTGTATTCCCACATTCCCAACACCTTCATTCACTGGTATTAAAATCAAAGCAATGAGAAATATGCTACATGCTGGATTCATAGGCATTTACTCAAGGATATTTAACAGTTTATAATTACTGGAGGCCTCTTCTCTCTTTTAGTCAAGCACAAATATATGCAATTATTTTTTGTAAGAATTATAAGGTATTCAGTCAACAGATATGTCAAATACAGTAAAGATAGGAATATCTGCAATATAAAGGTACATTTCTTTTTATTTTCAGAACATTTAGAAATGAGGAGATGGCATTCAATTCTTAGAACCTGACAAGTTACCAGGTAAAGAAATGGAATTGTCAATCTTCAACCTGTGACAGAAGATACAAAAGCAGCTAATTGAACAAGCCTGCTTGATTGGCTTATTTTTATATTTCTAGTGTTAGAGAAGAAACTAGGGGAAAGTAAATGATAGGCACGACATGTTACTTACAAATGAACAAGTACTTTCAAACCCATGTGTTGATGGGGCATTTGATTTCTGTCTTCAGGAGAAAAATATCATTAAACAGTTAATAGTGCTATTTTGGAACTCATAAAACCTGACATCTTAAACAAGTCATGCTGGTAGAGCCTGTTCTATGATGAGAGCGTCACATATTTTCTATTTTCATTCTCTCTCTTCTTTGCTTAGAAAAGTCTTTCTTTCCAAATCTGTTGGCACTGTTTTAAGAGTTAAATTAAATACTCCTTAGATGCAGTTTTCCCAACCAGACATGCATATAAACTTTCAAACAGGAAACTATGTTATTTAAGACAGGCCATCAGTTATTAGATACTGTTATTTCACACACCAGTGTTGTTGGGCATGGTCAGTCCCTTGGAATTTCTTGTGCCGGTATTTTACTTTTCATCCAATTTACGAAGTGTCCATTTGTTAATGGCTAAGCAACCATTTTGGATCACACTTAGCCAAGCCTGATCAATTTGTTTCCTCAATGCATAAAGAGTAGTAGAAGGAGAAAACATAGAGCTTCCTTTAAAGCACAGCTTTGTGTACTCTACTACAAAAAACCATGCCATCATCTCTTCACTGAAGACATTGTAGCAGGCCAACCCAGGAATTTTAGCTAGGATAAAGAAACTCATTTAGCCAGACTATATTCAGCACTTTATAAATTAGGCTTTCATCCTCTCTGGTTCATATGAACACCATTTATTTAATTTGTTATAATTAAGAACCAAATGAAATGAACTGATTGAAGAGAGAATGACAGATTAAAAATGATTGAATTATACAAAATGATTTTTAACACATTCACTTATTCTATATTGTCTCTGCACACTTGTTTTATTTTATGTTATTTCTGTACTCTCACAGGTCTGGTAAAATTAGTAAAAGTTTTATTATTTCTTCCCCTCTGTGTTACATAGCTTTGTGTTACATACGATTCTACAGTGCTTATCTTTAAAATTAGTAAAAATTGTATTATTTCTTCCCCTCTGTGTTACATAGCTCTGTGTTACATACCATTCTACAGTGCTTATCCCATTGTAGTGGAGTCACCTGTATATTTTCCTGACTCTTCACTGCACTGTGAACTCTTTGAAAGCAGGATTCTATTGCATCTTTTTGTGTCTTCAATACAAAATGCTGAATGAATATGTGAACGAATGAACAAATGGATTTTTTTTTTTACTGTACTAGGTACTAAGAGAAAATGGCTAAAAAGCAGGCTCAGCTCTTCAAGACCTTATAATCTACTATCAAGGACAGATATTAAGAAATAATTACTGAAATATAATTGTATTAATACAGCTATGCACATAGAAGAACAGAAAAAGGATTACTTGTAAAGTCTTTGGAGGGATGGTATGGGAAAAGGCCCTATTAAAGATTGCCTAAATGGGTCCTGAGGAATGAAGGGGAGACTTTGTGAAAAAAGAACACCCTAATTAAAGGAGAAAATATGAACAAGGCCATGAAGGTGAGAAGTGGTGTGCTGAATATGGCAAATAACAAGCAGTTCACATTTAATAGAACATAAGGGGAAGAAATGTTTAGAGATGATGTTGAAAAGGTGGACTGCCTTGAGCTCCTGATCAGGTTTAGGTGATGAGAAACACTTGGAAGACATTAAGCTGGGCAGTGTGACATGGTCAGACATATGTTTGAGAGGGACAAAGTTAAATAAGGGAAAAGAAACTATTTTACTTATTCAGGTAAGAGATACAGATGGGCTAAACTAGGATGGACATAGGAAAGAAGAAGGGCAAAGCCTTATAAAGGTAGAATGATTTTCTTTCCTCTGTAACAGATAGACTTCTTAGCTATAATAGCCTTCTTAGTTTATAATATTTAGCACATTGCATTAGAATCAACCACATTTAATTGGAGTAAAATTTGAAATTCAATAAATGTGGGAGATATATGAATGGATGAAGCCAAGAATATATTCCAGGTTTCTAACTTGATTAACTGAGAGAACAGTGATGTTGACACAGAAAATATCAAGAGATCAGTAGGTTTGGATAAAGGATAGGACTCAGAATGAGATACTGCTTACTGATTTCTAGACATGATGAGTTGGCGATTTCTGTAGTATATTAAGGTAAATGTGTACCATGGATAGATTATGAAGATGGGTATGAATGTGAAATGCAACCAAGACATGTAGAATTAAGATCACAATATTAGCAGTATCTGGATGTGGAAATTGTAGCAGATGAGAAGATGCAAGAGGAGGGTATAGAACAACAGAGTAAGTGGTCTGAGGAGATAGCCTGGAGAAACAGCTCTAGTTAATGCTGGACAAAACGATAGTCTGTGAAGAAGATACATATGTTAGGACATAGTAAGTACATATACATGATATGGTAAGACATATGTAGTTAAGACATGATATGGGAAGATATACAATAGAATCAGAAGAGCTTAGTATCAAGGACCCAAAGGGAAACACAATTTAAATATTGAAAAGTAATAGATGATGTCAATTCAATACAATTCCAATAATGGCATCTTTAAACATGCCCTGGACTTGGTAGGTTGGGAACCTTTCCCCAAAATAGTTTCAGTAGAGGAGGCAAGGGCCAGGTTCCATTGTAAGACAAACACTCTTGGAGGTTCTCAGTGTCCTACACTCTAGGACATCAAAGTCTCAAGAAGGACTGTAGCAAAAATTCTTACATTTATTTTTTAATCTGGCTCTTTGCACGTCATTAACAATTTTTCCCATGTAATACGAATTAATGTAACAATGGATCTGTGTTCATTAGAACATACTTTAAGAAAGATGGGTTAAAAAAAGAAAACATAAAATCTGTAAGTAAACTGATATACAAATTACAAAAAACGGAAGAAGGATTGGAGGCTATATATATTTAACTATCCCTAAAACAGACAAAACGATGTGGTGAAAGAAATAATCTGAAAGGGAGAACAATGGAGGTTTTCTAATAAGGAATAAATCATTTCTCCAAATTCAGAAGTCATTATTTCTAACCCCCTCAAATTTTATGGGCATATAAGGATGCCCTGACATTTGGCTCAGCTGTCTATAGAAAACATATGCAACAAAGAGGAGTAAAATAATTTTGCTTTTGGGGGATTTTTAGATTTGCTTTTCTAGATTTGAACAGGAATTAAGTAACTCTTTAAGTAGATTGTTCTCAGCTAGAGACCAGTGAAAAAGCAGGTGTAAGAGGAACAAAAGCACTTGCTCTATCATTCACATCCCCCTGCAACTTGTCAGAAACAGCTATTTAAAAAAAATATATAAAATCTCTTTCACTAAATTGGCAAATACAGTACTACCCAGCGCCAGACACCTGTGTATTTACAGTCCATTACAGTGGTATCACAGGACCTCTCACCCTAAGGTGGGTGGCCCAGAGGCACTTTTTTTGAAATATCCCAATACGTTAATAAGTATGAGGAGCTAACAATAATATCGGCTGTTTCTCACACTTTTTCTTTAATTTATTTAATTTATTTAATTATGAGTGTATTTATGTGTTTGTGAGAGAAGGGAAGTCATTTTCTGTTTTTCTTCTTGAGGGACAAAATAATTTGCTTACAAGCAAATAGGAAAATATGAGAGAGACCAGAGCAAAATCAGTGATATTAGAAATGCCTGCAGCACAGCGAATTCACCAGCAAATGAGATATTTTTAACATACACGGATATTACAGATTCTCCATATGTCACCAATGCCCATTTTATTTCAAGGAATTTTGAATCTACATAATTTGCCATCAGTAGCTCTGGAAGAAACTGAAGAACCTGTGAACAAAGACTGAGCAATTGTCCTCACTCAAATCCATTATCTGTTTTCTGAGGGTTGGTTGAGCCCTTTCTCGCTCACTGTTTTCATAATTAAAACCAGGAACACCACTAAAATATCAGATAACCACTGTGAGACAATATTAACTCTGGAATGAAGAATTAGATTTTTAATGATTATGGAAAATCACCCTTACATTAATTATTTATCTAACACTACTAAAGAGTTCCTTCATAAAAAGCAAGAATGAATGGCAATTAAAAATTAGTTAATACATGTATAAATATCTACTGATCACCTGACCTACGCTGATCACTCGCCAGGTGCTATGTGGAATGAATAGATAGTTTAATAGTCCTTACCATCAAGAAATTAAATCAAGGCATTAATGCACAGATATGCATCTTAGAGTCAATTCTAAAATTGCATTTTCTCTGAAGCTCCATATGTAGCAAATACTACTAAAGAACATTCAAACTATCATATTTTCTTTTTTCCTGCAACAGATAGTTGTAACCTACATCAGTTTTTTTTTTTTTTTTCAGTGATACCATTTAATCATAATGGGATAAAGGGAGAGGGAAAAAAAGAAATGCAAGGGAAAAACAGAAATGCATTTACCGTAATGAAAAAGAAAAACAAAAGCCTTGTTATTTTCTCTTAATGGTAATAGCAGTAGAAATGACAATGGTAATAAAAATGTTATTATTTCTTAAGTACTTGTTATCAGTCAGGCAGGAGACTTGGTTCTTTACAAACTTTAATTCATTTAAGTCTGCTGAGAACTGTTTTAGACAAAAAAAATCCCCCTTTTACCAACAAGGAAAGCAAAGACAGTAATTGTTAGGCAACTAGTCCAAAGTTACACAGTTGGAAAATAGGGAAGCTGGGGCCCAAACCCACATTCTTAAATACTACCCTTCATTATAGATACCGATGTATGCCACTCTACACTTTTTAAAAATCCAAGTAATATTTTTAAGCAAACTCCTAAGCTGTCTTATGTAAACTGAACCCTACATGAGTGATCCCCCTGTTAATGGTGAGTCATCTTCATCAGTAAAATAGAATATTACTTGTCGCAATATTGCATTTCTCAAAGGTGGCCAAGCCAATATATCCCACTGAACAAGCTCTTTTTAAAGTGCATTGTTACTATTTTTCAATGTGGACTGTGGTCTCTCTTTCCCTTCCTTGAGTGTGGCCAGGTCTGTAACTATGACACAAGTGACCCTATGTGACTTCTGAGGTTAAATGATAAAAAGGTTATTAGGCTTCTACCTGATTCTCATGAGATACCCATCCTTGGAACACAGCTGTCATACTGTGGAGAAGTCGAGAAGCCACATGGAAAGGCCATGTGTAGATGGTCTGGACACAGCTCTAGCTGAGGTGACAGCTGTCTTCCAGCATCAAGCATCAGACATATGAATGAGCAGCTTTCAGATTACTCCATTCCCTAGCATTTGAGCGGCTCCCAGTGATGTCTTATGGAGCTGAGACAAGCTGTGCCCACTGAGCCCCGCTCAAATGTCAAGCCAGTGAATGAAGTAAATGTTGTCATTATTTTTAGCCACTAAATTTTGGGTCAGTATGTTACTAAACAGCAGTATATAGCCATAGCCTCGAATTCCACAGTACTGTGTTCTGAAATAACACATGAAAAATCCCATTTTAAAGAACTAAACAAATTATATGATTATTACTGCTTTTATTTGTCACGAAAATCACCCTGTGGCATCCCTTCAAATGGTTAAATTTATTCTAATACTTTCTACCCTTACTACTAAAAATATGGTCCATGGACCAGCAGCATCAGTGTCACTTGTCAAACAGAAATGCAGAACCTGAGGTCCCACCTGAGACCTGCTGAATCAGAATCTGTACCTCAACAATATCCCCAGGAGATTCCCGTGCCTATTCAAGTTTGAGAAGCACTAATACACACCTCCTGAGCAGATCCTTGATGGTGTAAGGTATGTCTGTGATCAATCATATGTATTGGTTAGCCTGAGGGAGTCACTACTCCTGTGGATAGACCCTCGCTCCTCATCTTCTATAGAAAGAAATGTTGAACCAGGAAGAAACCCTCTGCATTTTCATGGGGGGAAATTCATGAGAAATAAAAACCTTCAAAAGCTGTCTCTCTTTTAAGATGAGCGGAAGGCTGACAGAGACGACCCAGCATGATCTGACAGATGGTGTATGTCAGATGGATGAGTGGAAAAGAAGAAAGCGAGTCTTTCAAAGTATCTGATTGTAGTTTTAGCTAAAAGCTGCCTTTAAGCCAATTTTCCAGAGTCCAGTAGCTTCCAAATGTTTTGGATCAAGGGGCCACTGTTGCAGTATTTTGCAGGTAATTGGCTAGCCGTATTGTCAATGTCATTGTCTATGCGGCTAGCCAATTACGTGCATAGGTAAAAGTGAGCACCCCTGTCTGTGCTTTTTCCCTAATTAAGATTGCTGGATTGAGGAACAAATATAAGTCATTAATATGGTACTGTGAGATCAGAGCCTTTTCAGTTTTAATTTAACCTGGTGTGTCATTTCCAAAGTTTCCCCTCAGATCTCAGTTTTTAACCCTGTTTGGCCCTTACCCTTAATCTAAATATTAGTTTATATATATTTATTAAGAAAAGAAATGGATGTACAAGACTTGTATCGTTGCTTAGATACTCTTAACATTATTAAAAACAGTAGAGTAGTACCTTGGACTTCAAAAATGGCAAATATTTTTGAAAGTGGAGTAAAGAAAAGCCAAGCCCATGTGTTTTCTTTAAAATGGGTTTTAAAACAGGACATCCTCTTGAATCATCATCATCACTATGGTAATAAATTTAATTATTACAGGATACTTTTCAGCTTTCTGTGTTGGCCCTTTCAACAGCTCTGTGAGAGCAACAAGCATCTATTTTCTCTGTTTTACAGATGAGGAAGGTGAAACAGAAGAGATCAATACAGGTGACATAGCTAGTCCATTGTTTTATGGTAGAGGAAAAACTAATGTTTATGTTTCCGGACTCCTGTGGACAACTCTGTGGAAAATAGAAAAGATGCTTTAATTTTAGGGAAAAATTACAACTAAAAGCCACACAGACTGGAATATGACACAGTTGCTTGCATAATGCTGTCTGATTCCAGCAGGGCTTTCTGTGACAACAAGAATGCTCTTTATCTGTACTGGCCAATATGGGAACTACTAGCCCTATGTGGCTATTGAACTCTTGAAATGTGGCTGTTATGACTAACACACTGGATTTGGGGATTTGTTCAATTTTAATTAAATTTAAAAAGTTAAATTTAACTTTGCCCTGAAGAGTAGGAGCATGAAGGGCTGAGGGACAGGCTTTGGGAAACGCATGTTTCTAACAACGATTTCTAGGCATCTTCTCGCACAAAGAACCCTATTATTACCTCTGCAGAGACCCCAGGATAGAAAGGAAAGCAAAGTCCAGTGGCCAGAGGCCAATGAGATGAGAGTCCAAGGAACCAGATTAGAGCTCTGAACTCTACTCTCTCTTATAAATAGTAAGAAAATTGGAGTCCATTAGTTCTAAAACATTTTCCAGTTCTAAAACTATGTGATTTTTTAGCAAGATATCAACTGGTTTCTCCCTGTCCCCATTCTGTTTCTTATTTTCTTTAACATCTTGAAATTCCTTCTAACCTCACCAAATTAAAAACAAAAAACAAAAAACAACACTTCCAATCTGCAATTTCATGTTCCCTTCTCATAAGCCAATTAAGAATAATTTTCTTGTATCATTTCCACTTTAAAAGAGCCAGGTAGCGTACTCTTCTAGCTTCTGAGATATGGCAAAAGTAATTAATTCAAAGCATGACTTTGTTCTTCCTATTTTCTTGTCCTTTCAGAGTCATGAATCACAGTTTTTTGGACTTAGTACTTACACTTGCTTTGCCTTAGGATGTTCCAATCTTTTTTTTTACAATGGTCTCTTCCACAGCTATGCTAAGAAATATGCTCTATGCCCTAGGCAGCTCTTTTTTTCTGACTTCACATTAAATGCAAAAAGAAAATAGTGATATAAAATCCCCCATTTCCTGATAAATTCTCTTTAATTCTCCACTCTTCAATTTTACTAGGGCTATTTTTCTTTCATGTATGTTTCAAATACATTTGCAATATATTTTCCTTAGTAAGAACCTGGTCTGAATGACATTTATTTCTTTTCCCATCCCTAATTATCCCTTTAACTTGTTTCTGTTCACTCTCAATCCATCTCTTTTCCTATCAGCCTTCTTAGATTAAAAATAAAAGAGTTATTCATCAATTTCAATCAGATCATGTTACTTTCCTATGCTCTTCTGCTAACATTCAGATTGAACCCAATTTGAGAAAATTTGCATTTCTTCCAGTTGAAGAAATGTGCTTGGGGTTTAGAGTAATTTTGAAGATGTTTCACTTTTTGAAAACAGATTTCTTATAAGATAACAAATCCTATGAAACATATTTAGGGCAATAATTTTCTGGAAGTCAGTATCAATCCAATTCCTACAATTCTTGTTTTTTAGAATGTTGGTCTTTAAAAACAGGAAATAGATGATAATAAGAACCAAAGTTCAGTTTTTGTACCCTTGATGGTTAGATGACAGAATAAAGAGCATCTAAATTTAATATATGGAGTTTCAAAGGGTTCTCACTAACCTTAATACATTTCCAGTTTGGATGACTCTTAGAGAGATGAGATGAGTTTCAGAGGTCTCCAGGTCAAGTTAGGCCTAGAAAGGATCTTCAGGAGAAATTCAGGCTGACTCAGATCCCCAAGAATCTTGAACCCAGTCTAGAGCTGACTGAGGAAAACACAATCTCTATGGACTGAAACTGGTTCTGGAGAGAGTAAGACAGGGCAGACAACTGTGCCCAAGCCTTTAGCTCTCTCAATATGCCTTACTTTACCTTCCCTTTTTCTTTTTGAGGTCAGTCCAAAGTTCCTCAGAACTCCCATGAATACTGTTTTAAGTATGAATAATCAACAGCTATGTTGCTATGCTTCCCTCTTCCCGTTTCAGCCTCACAGAATCCCAACTCTATCGTGGATTATCAGGGATTTTCTCCGTTCTTGCTTATCACCTTCTCCCCTGCTTTCTGAATAATTAAGAAACCCACATAACCTTGTTTGCCCTCAGAGTTCATCACAAAAACATTTCCCTTCCAACAACTGTCTTACAGAACTTTGAATATGAAAAGCCTGCCACTTATGAAGGCAGCTCTTTCTATTGTTTTCCCTCCCAACTAGCTCTGCAATGTCAGCCAAAGTATTTGCATTCTTTCATTCTGCCCTTTCAAGTTTGTATTTCTCAAATGGTATCACTTGTATCTTCTCTGTCGCCCAGGCACAGCCTGAGGGAGCAGCTGGCCTTTCCTACTGCATTTGGTCTAAGGACTGGCTGTCATCACCTCAGTGAACAAAGGATTCTGAATCCCCACTCCAGATGTGACAGTTTGTTCCTCTTAGAGATCCTCTGAACCATTCCCCCACAAGCTTCATCAACCTGTTTCATCAGTTACCACCCAGGGGCCAAGCTTCTCAGTCATCATCATCCCTGAAACACCCAACATGTCCTGCCTTTTTTTTTTTTTTTAAGCTTATTTATTTTAGAGAAAGAGAACATGTGGGGGTGGAAGGGAGAGATCCCATACCCGAGAGCATGACTTGAACCAAAATCAAGAGTCAGATGCCCAGCTGACTGAACCACCCAGGAGACACCCATCATATCTGGCTTCTGATGTCTCCCAATCAGAGCCAATCCCCTATGCCACCCCACCGCACTCCCAAACACTTTATCTGGATCTCTGGTACTTTGTTCTATGGTTACTGGGGATTTTAGTACATTTTCAAGATTTTCTCTGAATTTATTGTTCATCACCAACCCTCAACAGAAAACTTGTCTAACCTTTGGAAAACATTTCCCCTTTGAGTAGGTGAAAGCTGGTTTTCCTTTCAAGAGGTTGACAAAGTTTCTTCCTTTCTCCGATTCCATACATTATTATTCTTCTTGTCTCTTGCCACATCTTCTGTGAAACATGGTGCTTATAGGCACAGGATTGAGTCCCACTACTAGGTTTCAAGTCCCAACTCTGTTTACTAGCAATTTTGCCCTTTGATGATTATTTGCCTCATTCTGCCTCAGCCTTCTTGTTTTTAAGATGACATAAGTTCATACTCACAGGGACAATTAAGCCTTTTATTATAAAGATTAAATAAACTAACTTGTGCAAAGAACTTAGAAGTTACTGATAGAAAGTAGACCAGATCCACTTTTATTGCTAAATTAAAGTTTCTGAGGAACCCTGAGAAGAAATGAAAACATATTTTTCTTTTATTCATGACTTCAAATATGTTTGACCTCAGAACACTTCTTCTTCTGGTCCTTCTCCTTCTAAATCTAACTCTTACTACATTTTCTTGAAATCTCTGTTGCTTAGAACTCATTTTGGGAAACCCTGATTTTGATTTTTAAACAAAAACAAGCAAACAAGTTAAAGCCAAAGAAGAGTAAAATGACTTCAGTAATGTTATGATAATTAATATGAACAAATCCTGAATTAGAACTCCAGCTTTCTGGTACTTAAGAATGCTGAAATTTGATCCATAAAACGGAACTGATAAAAGGGTTGTTTAAGGGTTACATGAGAGTTCTTCTTTTTAAGTTAGTCAAAGCTGCACAAATGTTATTTTATATAGTTTTCTAGGAAAGAAATCATTGAACATCGCCGGCTTTCCTTTTCTGGTTTCACTAAGTATTTCTGCCTTTTCTTTTATCTTTTAGCTGGTTGATTTTCACAGTTGTTTCTTAAATTATATTTATATATTATAGTCAATGGATATATATATATATTATAAATGCACATTCAGTGATATTTGACAAATGCTTACATTTTTTAGTATAACCCCTATTCCTATCAGAATACAGAACATATTAATCACTTACACTACTTCTCAGTCAACTCTAATAACCCTAGAGAAGCAACAACATTCTGATTTTGATCACTTTTGCTATAATTTAGGGCTATTTTTCTTTCAAGTTCTCCTCTGGAACTTCATATAAATGGAATCACTCAGTATGTACTCTGTATGTTCAGCTTCTCTCACTCAGGATAATACTATGAAATTAATCTATATTATTGTGACATCAGTACTTTATTCCATTTTAGTGCTGAGTATTTCCATTGTATGAATATACTACAATCTATGCTGGTGTTGATTGCCCTTAAGATTTTCCCACTTTGAAGTCATACCTTTAGTTGGCAAGAAAGAGACCCAGGAGAGCAATGGCATATAGTTCCAGTCTGAGTCTGAAAGGCCTGAGAGCCAGAAGAGCCAATATAAGTTCTAATCGAGGTCCAAGTCAAAAGGCAGGGGAACACTGATGTCCCAGTGCAAAAATAGGCAGAGTGAGAATTCTCCCTTACTGAGCTTGCTCTAGTCAGGTCTTCAATGGACTGGGTGAGGGCCACCTGCATTAGGGAGGGCAATCTGCTCTATTCAGGCTACTTATTCAAATGCTAATCTCATCCAAAAATATTCTGATGGACATATCCAGAAAAATATTCAATCAAGTATACGGTATCTTGTGGCCCAGTCAAGTTGACACATAAAAATACCCATCACACCCAGTTTGGGGCCATTATGAAAACAATGCTCTAAAACACATGTGTGTTTTTGTGGAAATACACTTTAATTTCTCTCTAGTAAATTCCTAACAGTGGAATTTCTGGGTTGTTCCCCTTTTTAACTATTCTAGTGGGTACATACTGCTAATTATTCTGGTTCTAATTTTCATTTAATTAAGTTTCATTTCTGTGATGTCAAATCCTGGTGAGCACTTTTTCATATGTGAATTAGACATTTGGATGTGTTCCTGTGAATTATTTCTTACAGCCATTACCTATTGTTTACTGGGTTATTTATCTTTTTACTGTTTAGTTTCAGAAGCTGATTTTATATCCTGGCTACCAGATCTTCTGACAGATATAGGCTTTACAAATATATTCTCCTGGGATGAGTCTTGTCTATTCATTTCTAAATGATGTCTTTTCGATGGGCACACATTTCTATTTTGATGAAGTCTAATTTTCACCTTTTTCCTTTGTGGTTCTTGTCTTTTGAATCTTGCTTCAAATCTTTGACTCCAACTTATAATAATGTTCTTCTATGTTTTCTTTTTCTTTTCTTCGTGTTGGGGGAGAGGGACAAAGGAAAAGAGAGTGAGAGAATCTTAAGCAGTCTCCATGCCCAGCACAGAGCCTGACTGAATCTCACAACCCTGAGATCATGACCTGAGCCAAAATCAAGAGTTGGATGCTTAACTGACTGAACCTCCCAAGCATCCCTTCTGTGTTTTCTTTTTTTTTTCTTTTTCAAGATTTTTATTTATTTGACAGACAGAGATCACAAGTAGGCAGAGAGGCAGGCAGAGAGAGAGGAAGGGAAGCAGGCTCCCTGCTGAGCAGAGAGCCCAGACTCTGGGCTCAATCCCAGGACCCTGGGATCATGACCTGAGCTGGAGGCAGAGGCTTTAACCCACTGAGCCACCCAGGCACCACGCTTCTGTGTTTTCTTTAATGAATATTGGCATTTAGCTTTTTAGTTTAAGACTATGATACATATCAAATTAACTTTTCTATGTGGAGTGCAGTAGGGGTGAAATATCTTTTTTCCATGTGACTATCCCATTATTTTGGCATTTGTTAAAAATTCTCTTTCCCCAATAAATTACTTTTTAGCTTTGTTAAACATTAATTGAAGTGTATATATATGAGTCAATTTATGAATTCTCTATTCTGTTCCACTGATCTCTTTAACACTATGTCAATACCACACTGACTGCCATCTTAATTACTGTAGCTCTCTACTAAGTCTTAAAATCAGGTACTGTAAATTCTACCAAATAATTCTTTGTCAATTGTTTTGATTACTTGGTTATTCATTTATTTCCATATAAATGTTAGAATCAGCTTCTAAACTTTTATTTAAAAACCCTACTATGATTATGTCTATGATTACATTTATTTTATAGATTGTTTATCTTCTATTTATCTTTTCTGTTTAAAAGAAAAAAAAGCTAAATATCCAGGTCACCATTGGCCAGAATGGCCAGAAGTGCAAGAACCAATATTTTTTTTTGTGGTTATATGGTTTTGTGGTATTTATCATCTTGTTTATTTGTTTGCCCAGAATCTGAGCCCCATTTTTGCTTTTGGGGAATTCCTCACATGTGAGTCTTAGGAAAAGGGAGTTCCTGGCTTTACCTACAGATGCTGAAAATGCCAGATGCTCATTTATTAATTTCCCTTGTATCAAAGGGATGAGCCCTGACCTAGAATGCACTACTTCTGAACTTAGAACTGGGAGACAGTCACCAAACAGGAGAATGCACCATGGGGATATACTTTGATGCAGGTGACAGCAAGAGCAGCAGCAGCATCAAAGAGTTTCCAGGGGCAGAAATGGCAGTTTCTAGGGTCAAGCAACAATATATGGCTGATTTGCAAGCTGAGTGCAAGGCAACAGCAGTGTGCACACCATACTGATTTTATGGGCACGATTTTTTGCCTATAGTCCTCCTTGCTGCACAACTCCTTAATTCCCCCAATTCTCCTAGCCAGGTTCATCCACCTTTCTGTCAATTCTTTCAATAAATTCACAGTCTTCTTAAGTCAGCCAAAGTTTTTGTTGCTTAAAAATAAAAACTTGACTGATTAAAGATTAGTTTCAGGGAGCCTCTTCACAGTAGGGTGTGTGTATGTGAAGGTAGAAAAAAGAGGGCATTCTAAGAATAAATAGCATCTTTAAAGGCTTTTGTTGTATAACATGTTCACATAAAACAAATCCAAACTTTTTCATTCCCTTTTATGGCTCAAATTTGACCCAGCTTTTATCCAACAGGACTCTTAAAACCAGCTGTGAACAGGATACATGAACTTCTCCAAGGATACAAAAAAATGTCTAAGAGGTATATGTGAAGAGATAGCTTTAAAATAACCCATTACATACATCTATATACACACATACATTTATAGAATATAGGATATATGTAAATTTTGCAAAATTAAGGTATTTCAACCACACATGGTTACATCTATTATCTCTTCTCACTCCATCTCTTCTCCATCACCATTCTCGTGTGTCAGGTAACGTTGGAGTAGCCACACGTGTTTCTGAGATTTGGTGATCGGAGAGGTGAACAAGTGGTAGAGATAAATTTGGCTTGGTTTTAACAGAATGTATTTTTGTGGTTTGCAGTCACTCCCTTATATTGTGAAGTTATTAGTAGTTATATTGTAGTTTCCATAGACCTTTCCAGAAATACTCATACCACAAGTCAATGAGTCAACACATGTGGCACTGTGAGATGCCAGACAGGAGGTGCAGAGCTAGAAGTCCTTCTGATGATAGGAAATGAAGATAACTTATAGTGCTTAGTACCAAAAGCACATGGTTATTGGAGCAAAAAGAAAGGTTTTAAATTTATGGGCCCAGAAGATTGCCTTCTCTGGAGAATTTTTTTCATTCATTAGGTACGAAAGGATACGACAACTATTCACCCAGTGTTTCTCATCAATACCCAGTCAAAATCGAAATTCTCTTCTGTCAAGAATACACTCATAATGCAACATAGGCAATTATAATACACCACATATTTTTTCTTTTTGATGAGAATCACGCAAAATAGATTTGTCAGAATTCCTGCTTTTTAGGTCACAGACTTGTAACAGCTCTCAAAATGGTAAATATTTCTGCATGAATAGATGAAAGAAACTTCAGATTTCTCCCCACATTTGCCAATTAATGTAAAAATTTTAGATTCTCTATAATGAGTGGTGAAGTTAAAAGAAATTCTTTTATACTATTAAAATTGGTTTTGACTAACCATTCTAGAGAAAACACAGACACCTTTCTATCTTTCTAAAAGCTAGTTTTACAAAATTGTTGTCATATGAAAAGGAGATCAAAGAGTTGTCAGGCAAAAGATGTAGTGAAAACAGTGACATGTGTCAGGCAGTTAAGAAATAGAGATTCTGATGTTTTTTTTAAATTTTGTAATGTCTGGTTTTCTCAGCTTTTTATTTAAAAATTGTATTGAAGAATAATTGGAGTATAATAAACTACCCATATAACATATAACCATGTAAAGTGCTTTCAGTTTTCAAGTAGTATACACCTATAGAATAATTAAACACAATCAGGATGATTAGTATTTCCATGAGGCCCCCAATTTTCTTCATGGTTCTTTGTAATCCTCTGTTTCCTCTCTTAGAAACATCTCTTGTCAAAGTACCAAATAAGTGAAGTCATCTTGTTGCTTTCCTACCAAATGAATACCATCAGCTGACCCTGGTAAGTGATGGAGCAGAGTCAACCATCTGGGTATTGCTCAAATTCCAGACCTACAAATTCATGAGATGTAATGAAGTGACTGTTGTTATAAGCCACTGTATTTTGAGGATAGTTTGTTATACAGCAATAGATACACAGGCTATGTGCCACTTGTGTGTCAGCCACAGGAATTACTGAGGTGCTTTGCATTATAGATATTTGCTAGGTATTTCATTGTTATTTATATCAGCTAGTATTTATTAAGTGTCAACTATGTGCCAGAGACAGCACTTTGCATACATTGTCTCATTCAATCCTGACAGCATGAGTTACAAAACAGTGCCAATCAATTATCTATTGTCACTCAGCAATAATATACTTTCTATACTCTGTCCTTTGATTCTGGGACTCAGCCACATAACAGACTCATTTTTCAGTTAAGCTCTGGTTACATTCTGGCATGAGGAGCTCCCAAAGGAAGACTACAAGGTGGGACAAGAAAAGGATGTCCATTTTGTTGGCTACTCTTGTCAGCATCACATCATCAACAACAGTTGTTTCTAGTCTCAAGTGTCTGAATTTTAGCACCTCTAGTATGAGCCTTAGCATAGTCCCTCAGAAGTATTAGACAGAGCACTCATTCTGTACCATATCCTTGAGGTTTTGAGCACCTACGCTGAGTATCCTTCTCCAAATCCTGAGGTAACTTTGCAAATTTGCTTCAGGCCATTCAGTAACAAAATAAATACCTTAAAATTGAAGAATTATTTTCCTCTCTTCCCTATATGATCTGCTCTCCAAAAGAACTTATTCCATGAGGTTAGATAGTACATAGTCTCTTGATAGCTATGCTATAAAGTTTGTTTTTAGAAAGTATTTTATTAAAAAAATCCACTTATGTATGATTCCATGAAGAATATGTAGCTAATATTTTGGTGTTTTAATTTAAATAGCACAATGTATCCATAATTTTCCTCTACATTATTAAAAATATTCTATATATATATCCATATATGTGTATATATCTCTATGTATCTATATTTCTTTTATTGCATATGTAGAACTCCATTATGTGAATATACTCGTATTTGTTCATTTTGCTATTGCTATTTTTAGATGTTCCTCACTTTGCAAATCTCTTTAATAACTTGATTTTTTTTTTTAATTCACTTTTTTTTTGAGACCAGTGTGTTGTTTTAATTGGAAATACATCTTGGTTTTTTTTGTTTGTTTATTTGTTTTTTGTTTTTTTGCCATGGAGTCACTTTCTAAAAACGTTAAGAAACTGTCATAACCAAAAGCTTCTAAAATGTTAAACTTTCTTTTCAGCATAACCTATGTTCCCCCAAAGAAGATCCATCTATATAATATCCTGAGATACATGGGAAATGTCTAAACTCATTGGCTCAGTATGGCAAAAAAAGTGTTCAACAAAAATGGAAAACTTCATCCCTGAAGCAGACATGGTCAACTGATTGCATGTTAGTGTCTTTTCTAGGTTTTACTAACACTTTTCCTACCTCCTAAAAGACACTATGGAACAAAATCTATCAACCGCAAGATTCCTTCTGACACCCAATTCTGCTTCTCTTTCCAGAGGGATTAATTACAAAATAGCTTTGTGTAATTGAAAACTCACAAACAGCTTTCAACTTTGATTAATTCCTAGATGCTGGAGGTGGTAAATGAAAAATCTAGTGATAGCAAATGTATTTTCTTATCCCAGTTTTCTCAGGATAATAATACTGTTTCCATGGGTTTGGACTTCATAAACGTGGCATGAAAAATAATCCAAGTTGGGAATAAGGGTAAAAATCTTGACTTTACCACAAACGGTTTAGTCCTACATGTCAACATGCTGCATATGTTCTTTGTGTTCTCTAGGCCACGGTGATGACCTATGCAATGGTTGATCATGGCACTACCCTTACAGAGCTCAAACAAGGCTCGATAGTTGTTTGTTATAGCAAAGGGACTGTAAAACTCATCATTCAAACCAGGACATTTTAAGAGTGTGAGAGAGTGCCACGAGTAATTTTCACCAAGAAAACGTGGGTGAAAAATACTACTCAAATTAATGTAGTGAGCTTAAAAATATTAAATATACCTCTCTGTGATATAGCACCTTTATATTGTGTGTTAATGTAACTTGGTTAATCCTCACAACACTAAAACGTACTTTAAGTAATATTTCCATTTTATAGGTGAGAACATGGAAGATTATATATATAGATTACATTATATAACTTGCCTAAAATCACACAGCTGGTAAATAGTTCGTCTGTAATGTAAATCCATTTTGTCTTATTCTTTAGCCTGTGTTTTAACTGGTACATTCTCTTGTCACTTAAAATTTGTACCATGCCTCATGACTGTTTAAATTGATAGTCACCTACAGGATGATTTCAGTGATTTTACATGGGAACTAAAAAGCTTTTCCCCCAACACTTTGAAATGATTCCACTCACCATGTTGCTTACTAAGAATTACTGAAACTTCTTGAGTAAAACAAAAACAACAATAGCAACAAATGGAAAGAAGAAAGAATGGGTATATCTTCTCTAAAATGGCTCAATTTAAAAGTATATATTCACTCATTTACAGTCCTCATTACTCACGGATTCCATCTTTTCAAATTTTCCTATTTACTAAAATTTACTTGTAACCCTAAATTCAATACACAGGGCACTCAGGGTTATTTGTGCACAGAATGCACAGAATGGTGGAAAAATTTGAGCTATGCCTTCTTATTTCCACTCTCACGTCATAAGCTAGTCCTTTCCATGGTTTGTTAAACGCCAGTTTTTCCACAATGAGCACTTTTTGTTGACGATTTTGCTGTTTAAAATGGCCTGCAAGCTCAGTGCTGAAGTTTTGTCTAGTGTTCCTGGGTGCAAAAAGGCTATGATATGGTTTATGGAGAAAATACATATGTTAGGTAAGTTTCATTCAGGCATGCATTATAATGCTGTTGGCCACGAAATCAGTATTAATGAATCAACAATATATACGATATAAAGTGTCTTTAAACATAAAACAAAGTTGTGCAGTTCTCAGTCTATTGTAACCAGAGGCTCTCGGGAACTTACTCCTATATCTCCCCTAGGAGTAATGTTTCAATATCCACTAATTCAGTGTGTGTGGTGACTTTATAGAACATAACTACCATGAATAATGAGTATCAACCGCATTTATCCAACTATTTGTTCATCATTAAGTTGTTATAAAGGAAGATAACCGGTCTTTTTCCATGTTTATATTGTGCAATGAGGAGTCTGACTCCATTTTTTTACGTATTTTGACAGATTTTCAGTGCCATCCCTCCTTCTTCCATTTGCGCCCACATCTGACAAGCTAGTAAGCAAGCCCAGGTTCTGCTTTTGGCACTGGTGACAGACTAAAATGATGCAAACCCCTGCCCAGGCTTTGTAATCTCTCAGGTGTCCCCAACCCATAACCACAATTAGACACCAGACGGACCTCCTTTCTTTGTTCTCTCAAGCCATTTGGATCTCTTTGCAAGGCCTACCGTGCTATCTCTAGAGACTCTTGCCTTGTAAACAACAAAACTTTTTATACCCTCTTGGTAAGTGTGTGGTGTCCTTGGTCCTGACACTGAAACCAAATTTTGGGTAGAAGGTCCATCTGCCTCTGCAGGTGACCATAATATATTAATACACGTTCATCTATCCTTTTAATGATCTTGTGTAATATGCCAGTTTCTATAGCAGGGGATGCTAATTTTGAGGGACAGAGTACGTAACAGACACAATTCATAGAATCAGAATGGCATGAGGTAAGGCAAGCCTCTGGTCAATGATAGTACCATGGGCATTAGCTGTATATGTAATCAACACAAAAGCAAAAACATTCTCTCTATATAAGGCATTAGAATGAAGGCTTCCATTTTATTTCAGTCTCTATTTGCTGTTCTCTATCTTTTCAGCCCCTGATTTCTTTTCTTTCTTTTTCCCGTTAGGGAGGTAGGTGGAATGCATGGCCATTTTGTAGGTGGCTCAGAACAGCATGAATTTATCAAAATGAAAACTTGGCAAAAAGTTTCCCTCAAGACATGAAACACCCAAATCCGTAGGGGTTAGAAACTAAACTCATGGTCTGAATACACGCAGGTCTTTGTGGAGCTCATCAAGTCACTCTTCTTATTGCTACTTAGTCCTGTGCATGGATTTTGCCAGGCCTGAAAACACATGCACACAGAGAAATATCAGCCATCCTAAAACACCTTCCAGTTTATAGGTCAGTCCCTTCACTCCCTATAGCCCATCAAGACAAGTCAAACACTTAGAACTCACTCCAAATTACAAAACCCACCCACCGTAAGAACAGAACAAGTGCCAGTATCCAAAATGTATGTAAGTTCTTCAATATTACCCAGAAGGATTTCTAAATAGCTTCTGTTTTCATCAAAAAAGCTGGCATATATTGTTGTTGCCATTGGAGGGGACAATTAAGAATTTGCTAAATGAGGGGGAAAAAACCTCTCCAGATAAATAATTTAAAGCGCTGGAATTAAGAGCATCATTATGCAATTTTTTAGAAAGAAGAATTGCTCAAGCTAGATGATATTGCTTACAAAGGTAGCAGGAGAGGTTTCTACTGCCTTCTTCCACAGCATGGCTTGCTTCCTGTCTAATAGCATTATATTACTTTGAGCAATTACTTTGCATTTATTACTAAGCTGCTTTCTGAACCATGATTCAGGTATAAATCAAAAACATTTACACACTGGATTTGAACATAGACAGGAAGCCCAGTGTGTGTTTCTCCTTTTTCTGTCCCTTAGATGTAGAGGAATAATTTCAAGTTATGTTCTTCCCTGGAAGTGAAGAAAAAAGTAGAGACTGTTTTTCCTATAAAGGAATTTTGAATAAAATACCTACAGGTCTGAGGTTGGGGGAGAGGTATAGATTTTCCTTTTCCTGTAGATTATCAGAAGTGAAAATTATGGAGGATTCCAGATATTTTGAAAACTGTAGTCTCAACTATAGTAACTATAATACTTATATTTTTGGTAGTTGAAAGTATCTTGGGTCAAAGTGATTGTGGCACTTTCCAAATATCCCCTCCCAAAAGCTACCTCTTTCCTTGATCTACATGAATGGTGCCCTGATATTATTCAGCTATCCAGTGGCTGTCAGCTCAGGGGAAAAGAAGTTATTCTTCAACAATCATAATACTATCATTCCTTTTGCTAGTGATGATACACAAGGGATGTAATTTAGTCATGAGACATTAGGTGCAGACTTCTGGGAGGTTCTGGGAAATTTTACTCTTAAAAGTGACCAGAGGAGAAGTCAACTTTCTTCCCAACTTTTCACATTGACATCTGGGGATGAATGCCTTGGAACTGTGCATGAATTTTATGGCTAGGAGACACACTATGAAGACAAGAAGGAACTCTGGGAGGATGGTCAGAAATATCAGGAGAATCTAGATCCTTGATTGTAGTACTTGATTTTCTTCTTATTTTCTCTTTGAAGATATGGCCCTGATCAATAAGTTTTCATTTTAGCTCAAGACATTTTTAGTAAGAACTTCAGATAAATTGAGGGTAGAACATCATAAATAATATGTGGGTTAAGTAACAAACCCACATCATACATATTTAATATTCAGTTAGATTTTCTGACTTCAGACTCTGTCTATTTTAATAATATGGTTACCTATCACTCATTCAATGTGAAATAGCTGACTACTGAGAAGACAAGGTATTTATCTTGATTTCGTTACCAACATGAAAACAGAATTCTGTGCAATTTTTTAAAAGCTAGATGTATCTGTTTATGTGATTACTACATGAGATATTTTATTTGATATTCATTATAGATGATGATTTTACTAAAATTATCATCGTTATTTATAAGGGAGTTTGAGGGTTTCATTCAACATTCACTTCCCATTTCAAATTCTAGGTCTTCAATGCCTCTTTGTAACTATCTGTAGTTCTCAATTACAAGTTGTTTCAACTTTCCTATTTTTCTATATACTTTTATTTTCTCATATCCTCTTATTTTCTCCCTTCTAGTGAAAAAAAAAAGTCTTTTCCCCTTCAGCAACCCTTACTTTGTTTTCTGAGATTAAGAGTCTCTTATGGTTTGGGAGCGATAGGGTGGCTGGGTGATGGACATTGGGGAGGCTATGTGCTACAGTAAGTGCTGTGAATTGTGTAAGACTGATGAATCACAGATCTGTACCCCTGAAACAAGCATTATATGTTAATTAAAAAAAGATAAGTCTTTAAAAAAATTCTTCTGCCATTTTACTTCCTTCATATGTGATCTAATTGATACCAATAGTATCTTCTTCTTTAAACTATAGCTCCATTTTCCTTTCCTCTTTAAGACACTGTTGTTCTAATATCGCTCCCCCTAGGGCAACTCAGTGTGGCTGACTTGCACAGTACTCTGTCACCAGTCACTTCCAATGTCTCTTCCTGACCCTTCCAGTCTAGAAGACACTCTTCTTTAGCATTCTGATTTTAAGTTCTCATGTCTGAGGATTTTGTGTCCCCACAATCTAAGTAAACACATTTAGACAAATGCTATTTAAAATGCTTCTCATTCTCTCTCATACTTTGTTGATTATGTATGTATAACTGTGTAGGTTTGTGTATGTGTACACACATACACACACATATATATATTGAACAAAATTCAATGTAAATGGTACAGTATGTAGGTGTCAATAACTATTGTTCTAGGAGCTTTATTCAAATATATTTTATATTTAATCTCACAATAACCTATACAGGGTAGATAATTTTAGTATCCCCATTTTTAAAAGGGAAGAAGCTGATGTTAAGTAACTTGCCCCAAATCACAGAACCAGGAATTGGTAGAGTCTGAATGTGGATGCAGGCAATCCAGCTTGAGTCTATGAAACTGCGACACTAATGCGGCCTTCGAACATTTGTCAGCTACCCCTATGAATCACGCTGCCCTCATCCCTAGTGGTTCATATTGCTTGCCTCACTTTGTATCTAGTTCATTAAGAAAGGAATATACATCTAAAAAGAACCACTAATAATTACTAAGCATTAGAGAGGAGAGGACTAGTGGCCATCAACATGTATATTCCTTCTTGAATATATGTTTTTGGGAAGTGACTATCAGGGATTACATTTCCCTGGTAACCCCCACATCTGGATGCGGTCATGCAACTAGTTCCTGTCAATGGATTGTGAGCAAAATTGATTTGTTTCACTTAGGGGGCCAATATTTTTAGGGAATTCGTAGTTTTCTTTGTCCTCTGTTTTCCCTTCCACCAGCTAGATGCATCCTGCGCACGGAGAAGTCATCAGTTACTGAAAATATTCACATCTGACTTTTAATCAAGCACCATAGAGTCATCTACTGTCTATGAGCCTTTATTCAATTTAACATCTTTTATAACACTAGATTTTCAATAATCCAGATATATGATAGGTACCAGGAATGGCATATGTATTTGCTCCCTTGATTCATACTATATTCTATAAGGCACGTACTTTTGTTTCTGTAAAAACCATGGTCCATTTAGATCGATTAAGTTTGCCTGAAGTTATAAAACTCAAGAGTGTCTGTCTCTGACAGGTATACAATATGAGTACAGTATGGTATCTATAACATGAATCTCATTTTTGAACTTAAGCATTTTAAATTGCAATACTTTTTTTGTTGGGGACGGGGCATACAGTCATACCTCTTTGAACAAGAGAACTTCCTAACAGACTTCCATCCCGTCACTTCCTCTTGGCTAACAGAACCTTGCTTGGTTTTAGTGCAGTCCCAGCTATAGATCACACATACTTGGCATAATCAAGTTATGACAATGGGTTCCTCAATTCCCATCTGCCTTGGTGGTCTAGGTAAAAGTTCATCTACAGAGGCTTGGGACCACCATACAGAGTCAACTACAGTAATGACTCACCTCTCATAACTTCTTGTATGAAACCAAAAACCCCCATATGTATATGCCATAGAGTGTTAGGTGTTATATTACTAAAAACAATCCTCACCAAGAAAACTATCATTCAGAATTTATTTTTTCCAGTGCAATTGTTGCCAAAACAAACCAAGATCCCATCAGGGCATGCTATAGTCTTTATAATTCTCAAAATGGTTTTTTATTACTACTGAAAATTTTTAGATTTACCATAAGGCCATTATTTTCTATGAAATATCTTCATGGAAGAAATTTGATTTGTTACATATGAAGAGTTTAGCCCGTTGAATATGCATTTATGCTATCTGTGGCTTTTTGTGTAATGAGAGATTAGGGAAAAACAGAAGAATAGAGAAACCTAGAAGGAATATACATCTAAAAATTTCTACAAGGTAGAAAATACCAAATAAATATTTGAATATTTGGTATTTGAATATTGATATTTGAAACAGTGAATCAGACAAGTTACAGAATTTGAAAGAAGAGAGAATCCCTTCCTACTTATTAGCTTTTTCTCAGTGTAGCTTTCATGTCTATAGATGATACAAATGACAGTAAGCAACCCATTGATTGAGTTTCCATGATGCACAGTGCCATGCAAACTGAAAGCCCTTGATTAATAAGAGCTGTTGTTTGCATTATTAGTATAATCATCTAATAATGACAATGCTTCTGAAATGTCAAAATACCTTTGGTAAAGAGACTGATGTGAATCCCTAATGTGATTAAGGAGGATAGCTATGTCTCTAATTAACTTTATGTGAGAGCTATATGGTAACTTTAGGATTAGCTGTTGGATATATTCATTTACTTGGCCACCTTTTCAACTTCAAAACTCCCTTAAATTTCAAACTACATTTTAACTTCAATAAAATAGAACAATGTGCAACTTACAGCACTGAACTGACAATGTGAATGTCAAGCAGCTTTCTTTCTACAGTTTCCCCAAAGTTACTTTAAAATATATAGCAACAATGTTGCTAGAAAGAAATTCTAGTGGAAGTAAGTCGGTAACTTTCAAAAGAAATTAGAATCTACAGAGAATATTTGTTCTTTTTATAAACTACTTTTAATTCCATGCTTTATCCTGCTAGGTTAAGGGTTATTCTAACCTCTGTGGAGTACGAGAAAATCTAGATGGCCCTTGTCCCTTTTAAATTACTTTTCCTTGCTTTTAAAATAATAGAATAAAATTGATCCTTTAAATGGATAAGACACCAGGTTAGAACTTGATAAAACACTTTGAACTATTGAAAATAGACTCTAAAGTCATTTGATCTTTGCTTCTTTTGTAGTTTATTTTAATTTCAAGAAGTATTTTAAATGCCCTGCCTTTCAAATCAGGTAATTTTGCAACTTCAAAATTTGTGTGGGCCAACTTTCTATTGCTTAGATGATAGATTACTAAATGTAATCTATAACTAAGTTTATATCCAACTGATTCAAAGTTATCTGCTTAATTTAGTGTTCTGGGCATTTAGAAATCCAGGTTCAATATCAGATGCTGTCACTCATTTCACTGTTGACCGTGGGGGAAAACATTTTCCTTCTCCTTGTCTTAAATATAAAAGGGAAGAGATTGGAGGAGAAGTCTGTAACAGTTTCTTTTAGCTATGAAACTCTAGTTTTTTTTTTTTTTTTGCAATGCTTATAGGAGAATATACAAATATATATGGTCTTATAGTTATTATATATAACAGCATACAAAAATATATCACATAAGAATTCTTACAGTCCAGGGGCGCCTGGGTGGCTCAGTGGGTTAAAGCTTCTGCTTTTGGTTCGGGTCATGATCCCAGGGTCCTGGGATCGAGCCCCACATCGAGCTCCCTGCTCTGTGGAGAGCCTGCTTCCTCCTCTCTCTCCCTGCCTGCCTCTCTTGCTTGCTTGTGATCTCTGTCTGTCAAATAAATAAATAAAATCTTAAAAAAAAAAAAAGGATTCTTACAGTCTGTAAGAAAAATAAATTTTCCCCATAGAAAAATTGCTAAAGGTGGGATGGTTGGGTGGCTCAGTTGGCTGTGTCTAACTCTTGATTTTGGCTCAAGTCATGATCTCAGGGTTGTGGGAGTGAGCCCTGCATTGGTTCTGGGTCGGGAGGGAGTCTGCTTCTCTCCTATTCTTCTTCCTCTGCCTCCCCTATTCCTCCTTCATTTGTGCTGACATGCCTCCCTGGATGCTCACTCCTCTCTCTCAAATAAATAAAAAAACTAAAAAAGAAAAAAAGAGAAATTGCCAAAGGTAATGAATAGACAGTTTATAGAAGAAACACACTGAAAACACTCAGCCTCATTAGTAATTAAAGAAAGAAAATAAATAACGATAGGTTTTTCCTATCAGATTGTGGGCAATTTAAAATGTTACTAAGTATTAGTAATGCTGTGGGGACAGTCATGTCTCTTATACATTGCTGGGAGGACATAATGGCTTAGCTACTTTGGAAAATTTGAAAATAATTTTCTAAAATTAAACTGCATATAGTACACCATCTAGAAATTCCTTTTTACTATATTGTTACCAGAGAAACACTTTCCTAATTCATAAGGAGACATATACAAGAGACTTTATTAAAGCATTATATGTAATAAAGATATATTTGGGGGAATTCTGATATTTATCAATGGAAGAATGATATAATTAACTGCAGGATATCTATATTATGAAATATTGTGTAGTAGAAGAATGAGATAAATTTACTGTGTTAGTTTGTACGAATGGACAACATTTGTTGTTCATTTAACATACAGAACAATAAAATTAACATGACAGTATGTGTACCCATGTGTATGTACTGGTAAATAAATTTCAAAGGATCTGGAATATTAAAGACCAAATTAATGATAGCGCTTCCCTCTGGGAAGAGGGACCAGTTTTCATGGTAAAGAACTTTCACTACAGTGTCTACAATTTTTTAAAGTATAATCATAATCACTTATAATAGTAAACATTGTTTATTTTGTAAATAGATTTAATTCTTATATATTATCATGAATTTTATAAAATATTTGTCAAAATCAATTTTTCAAAAATAAATTAACCATAAATTTATGGGTGTATTTCTGGACTTTCAGTTCTACTCCATTCATCCGTACATCTGTTTATACTAGTACAACACTGTCGTAATTGCTATGTCTTTGTAATCCCGGTATACCTACTACAGAAACTTTCAACTTTCTATTTTATTTTTAAGCTATATATACTAATGTTTTTCTAAAGCAATATGGATAGATTTTTTTCTCAATGAAAAAAAAAACAAAGATAACAAAGATAAATTGCTACTTTATAGAACTATTTTCTCAGAAGATATAGGGAATGTGCTGATCTTGGGAACCCTTAATGGGTGCTAAATTTATTTTTCCCTGATTTCGTTAAATGGTTAAATGGAAACTTTCAAACATTGCCCAGGAATGTCCGTCAACGTTAGTATCTCTTGTTATTTATTTGAATTTCCTCTCTCTCTCTTCCTCCTATTCTGTCTCCTCTTAGTAACTGGTTTCATAAACTTCTTTCCACATTACTTATATAGATATACTTCAATTTTCCACTTAGTAAAATATTCATTTATGGAATAATGACAATCCTAAGTCATACATGTAAAACACTTTAGAATTTACAAAGTACTTCTAAATTTTATCCTATTTATCCTTGTATCATATTCAGGCAGCTGTTCTTGTAACTATTTTACACATGACAAAACTGAGAATGATTGATAAATAATTTGAATGACTTCAAACAATGAGAATGCGATAGAGAGGGAACTCTAAAGTAAGTTTGTAGTTCCAATTCCAATTATTATTTTTTCATTATGGACTTACTAACAGAGTAATATACATGGAAATAATTTGTAAACTACAAATGCTGTAGAAATTTTAGGTATTTTTAAAATTGTTATTAAATTCATTATTGTTATTCAGAAGAAAATGAATCTACAATAGGAGACACATTCCCCTTGAGAAAACTGTACGTGTACGATGTCCTCCTGAAGCAGGCTTAGGAGATACCAGAGTGAGACTGTTTCATTATGCAGGCGAAAGTGAGGTCAAGGGAAGCAGGAGCTAAAAACCTTTAATTCAATGGGTTACATATGAATTAGGATAGAATAACTAATTAGAAACATTGGTCACTGAGACAGTGACTTCAAGTTATTTGGACCGAGCCAATGTTTCAAACTATCTCACTACTGAATACAAAATGTATTTAATCCACAAACTCCTGAGAGAATAGGGCACTTTATATAATGGGGCAACAAATGATCAAACTAGCATGTTCCCCAGAGGCTTAAACGTGCTTCTCATTTTTACTATATGATGTGCATACAAAACAGTCACGATATTGCTTGTCTACCCAAACACCCCTTTAAAGAGGCTCTTGCTCAAGGAGCCACATGACCCAAAGCAAGCCAGTTTATCAGGGTTGAGTTGCCTGTTGTGGTCGTTATCAATTTATTTCCTTTTGGCTTCTGAACCATTCTTCATTGCCTGCTCTGTGATAACATACATAGGCCCTGTAAATATTTGTCCTCCTGTTTTTGATGTCTAATTCTTTTTCCTCATTAGTAAAAAAGGAAAGAATGCATGTATCTTGTAGGATTATTATTCTGATTGAATAATGTTATCTTTGGGAAATAATCATTAGTGTATGGAATGCATTTTATGTACCTACAATTGTTAGTTCTTACTGTCCGTCTCTGCCTTATCCAGGTCTTACCTATGTGGATCCAGATAGTGTTCATCTTCCATATGGAAATTTAAATTAAAATATGATTTTCATGAAGGTCAAACAAGATTCTTTCAAGATTAGATGAAAGCACATTGACTGACATTCCAATATAGTCAATATCACGTGCTGAATTACTTGATAAGTGATGTCTTCCATCCTATACCAGACGTCAGCTATTTACTCCTATCTATTTTAGTTTAATATTGTTTAAGTGTATTGACTATTCTTCTTTCCCTTGAGGCCAGATGACTTTTTTTTTCACAATCTTATAATATCTGGCACAGTGCAAAGAGCAAGGACTCAAAACATACATATTGATTAAGTGATATTTCACAAATCCTAACATTTTTATTAGAATAGAAGTGTTGGATTTATTATAAAACTTAATTAAGGGCGCCTGGGTGGCTCAGTGGGTTAAGCCGCTGCCTTCGGCTCAGGTCATGATCTCAGGGTCCTGGGATCGAGTCCTGCATCGGGCTCTCTGCTCAGCAGGAGCCTGCTTCTCTCTCTCTCTCTGCCTGCCTCTCTGCCTACTTGTGATCTCTGTCAAATAAATAAATAAAATCTTAAAAAAAAAACTTAATTAAGCCTATCTCTTTTCTGGACACATTCAATACATGAGATGCCACTTTTTGCTCTGTAAAGGTTGAACTGCAGTGGAATTTTCTTCTCTAAGTTATCTTACTGTACCTCCTCCTGAACTTCTGACATTAACTGTCACTCACTGTCAGAAGAGATGTCTTGAGGCATGAGCCAATCTTTGAGCTAAGGATAAATGTGAGCTGAATTGCACAGAGTAATGTGTCTCTCTACTTCCAAAAGGATTGCCTTCATGAGAAGGGAGATTTCCCTGAAAGAACAGTGTCTGAATTGCCAAGCCCATCTCGCACTTTGATTTTCAGTCGCCTGACCATGTGAATGTACACAGCCACAAAGAAGCAACGTAGTTCTCTTGGAGTTCCAAATACAGCCGTGAATAGCTGAGCATAATTCCACAACTGACCCCCTCATTAGAAGGAGTAAAAAAAGAACAGGAAGAATTTTCAAGGATGACAGTAAGAAAAAGAAAAATTAACACAGAACCTAGGAAAATGGTGAAGGGAGAGAAAATTCAATTACATATAGCCTCAATAACAGGGATGCTTCAGAGATGCCTATGAAAGTTTGAAATTGATTAAGTGTGTGTTAAATAGCCCTATTTATTTATTTTTTTTTTATTTAGCCAAGCAAGGGGAACACAAGCCAGAAATACGTTGCTAGACTTGAAGATGGCAAAGGAAGTAAGAGATAGGCCAGTGGTCCCATGTGGAACACATGCCACAATCTCTCTGTATTCTCTTCCCTTCTGACAACACAATTGATTTGCATCTCTTATTAGGGTACCTTTTCTAATCAGACACCATTGCCATGCCATTTAAATTCTGTCTAAAATCAGCCATAATCACCTACTGTATTATAAAAACAAATTATTTAACCACTTAGCTTTTGGGTTCAGAATTTTATACTTCCCATTTACTGCCAAAAACCCTACAAAAAGTGGCTATACCTAGCCCACTTGGGCTAAACTAAACTATGATGGCCCAGCTACCCAGAATAAGAGAAATCGAGGATTTCTTATGATATTATGTTTGAGTAAAATGAAAGGATAGTGAATAGTTAGTCAGAAGCAGGGAGAATGATTACAGCCTTTAGTTAGTGAGAGTGAAATTAGATTAGTCTCCACGTGAGAACTGGGAGCCCCAGCTGCGTAAGAGGTTGAGAGAAAAATCATACAAGGCAGGATTATTAGTTTGTTTGTACATCTTGGTAAGCTGTCTTATACTTTACCTCACAACTCTTTTTATTGAAGAGTTGCTCCTTGCTGTGTGTTTCCCTATGTAAAGTGGAGATACTTTTGCTTAATTTGCAATGGACTAAGAGAGAGCATTGAATTCTCTATTAAGAGATGAACTAGTGCAGAAAATTAAGACTCTATCACATTTTCTCTGCACATGGATAATCATTAGCTTAATTCTACCCCAATACTTGCAAGAGCAGTCTGAATCATGGAGTTGTCTCACAGGGCAATGTGGAGGGATGAAAGGAGGCTCTTATGTACAAAAAATTGGTATTTCCTACCTTCAGAAAAATGCCAGCATCTGGATTAATATAGTATTTTAAATGTCAAGCTGATTTATTGAGTTCTTTAAAAAGTTTGCATCCAACTTTCTAAAATCTATCGTCCATCCCAATGTTTAATTAAGGCTTGTCCAAGACTCAGCATTCATGCTAAGTTTTGCTGAGGACTTGATTTCTCTTGACCTGCCACTCCCACAACCAGCTGCCATGGGCATGTTATATCCTTTTATAGGCAATAAGTGTAGGCTATGACAACACTAGAAAATGGGAAGGGGGAAAGTTGGGGGTAAGAAGGGAGGGAAGAATAAGGAAGAGGAATAAAAGAAGACATAAACAAGAAGAAAACTAAAAATAAAAATGTTGGGAGGAAAAAAAACACTATAATTTGGATGAGAGCCCAAAAAAAAAAAAAGGATGAAATTTTGCCATTTGCAACAAGATGGAAAGAGCTAAAGAGTGTAATGTTAAGTAAAATAAGTCAACCAAAGAAAGACAAATACCGTATGATTTCATATGTGGAATTTAAGAAAACAAAACAAATGAGCAAAGGGGAAAAAGAGAGAGAGGAAAATCAAGACACAGACTCTTGTTCTCTACAGAGAACAAAATGATGGCTACCAGAGGGGAGGTGGATGGTGGGGAGGGAGGAAATAGGGGATAGGGATTAGAGTACACACATCATGATAAAAAATGAAATAGTGTAAAATAAATTAGATTAATGCAAGCCTCCTTTCTTTTTAGGGAAATTTAGAAAAGTCATTTAACCTCAGTTTCCTCATGTGTAATTTAGAGATATTATCTCCCTGATCCACATCCTTGGGTTGCTTTAAGAATCAAATGTAACTAGTCAAAGTACTCTATACCTTATAAAGAACCATTAACATAC
Organism: Mellivora capensis; assembly: GCA_004024625.1. Lineage (NCBI taxonomy): Eukaryota > Metazoa > Chordata > Mammalia > Carnivora > Mustelidae > Mellivora > Mellivora capensis. Next base: position 7,738 of record PISX010009820.1, on the reverse strand, counting down.
TTACTCTACGTTTTAATCTTTGTCATATTCAAGCTATCCTGAGGCTGGGACTGGATTCTAGTTTCACAACCAATGTGAGTCCAAAAGATATTAATAAATAAACACATATACAGGTAAATCTACAAGTGAAAAGGTAAAGGTGTAAATAAGATAGAGGCAACTTTATCGAAGTTTCCTGGGAGTATGCAAGACCACAGAGGGAGCATGAGAAGAAGATAAAGACTTAGAAGCATAGCAGTTACGAAGCTCTCTCTGGAAGGGTCTTATCCCAAGAAATGAATGAGAGAGAGGAATTCTGATTCTCTTGAGTAAGATACAAATTGAAGACCAGAGGCAGAATTTAGTCTGTCAATGATTATTTTTAAAGTATTTAAGACATGAACACCTTCAAGCAGTTGTGTGTCCAGCTGGTTGGCTGGCACTACTCTGTAGCTCTTCAAGCAGTAGCTCTTACTAATGTATTTATTGCATATGCCTGAAGTCTGAGAACATTCGATTTTCTTGGCCTCTGGTTGAGGAATGTTCCAAATCACAGTAGTCTACAACCAAACCCAGTTTTAAGTAATATAATAGTTGCTTATATGTTTGATTGAAAAAAAAGTGAGGAGACCACATAGGACAGTCTCCTCTACTGTCTGCTGCCATCTTGAAGCCAGTCCCCTCTCTCTTCAGGTTAAAAATGGCTTCTTTCTGAGAAAATAGAATTCCCTCCATTTGGGGCAGGAGACTGCAAGAGGATATAAGCAGCTCTGAGAAGGGTAACATCAAAGAGGAAAGAATTCATCAAGAACAAATCTTGTCTACCTCACAATTTCTTTCCTATTTCCTATCTTCTTGTTCAGAGGTGATGAACCTGAAAGAGAACATGCTGGATTATCCCAGGATTATAGGGGAAGAGAAAAGAATGTCTACATAGTCCCTCCTCCTCATAATCTTCTATTTCAAAATCTGCTTTGGGCTCAGTATCTTGAAATTATAAGGCTTTTCAGAATACATTTATCTGTGTACTCTCTAAATTGGAGAGTGATTTAAGAGTAAAATACAGTAAAATCTTTAGGATTCCATTAATTTTGATTTGAGATAAACCTAACATAAATAGGGATAGACATTTCACTAAGCATATGCAGTTCTGAATTTTTTAGAGTCTAATTTTTGAGGAAACAGAATTACTTTAAAATAAACGGCACTTTCAAAATCATTAAAATGATTTTCAAAATCGTTAAAGCATCAAAATTCATTTTACATGCCTTCATTTTCTTTATTCAGCAATTAGTTCTCCATTGTGAACATGCTTTTATATTTTGAACCCCTATTTATGGAAGGGAGTTTCAAATTGCTATTTTCTTATTAATTTATCTCAATTTACTTATTAGTATACAATTATATGTACTGTGTGCTATAAAAATTTACAAAATTGCATTTGTAAGCAAACATTTTAATTTTCAGCTATTTACTAGGTCATTCTGAATTTGCAGGTGATAAAGTAAACACCCAAGTTTTCCACCATATCATTTACTGAATTTTTTTTTTTTTCTTAGCACTGCCTTTACCCTTCACTGGAAGATCCTTTAGATCATTTTTTTCCCACTGAAGTACTGGGACAATAGCAGAGCAACACATTCTTCCCTGGTTCCTGAACAGACTGAGATTTAAGAACTCTATTTCTTTGCAAAGACTGTTTCTTGAGCCTGGAATGCTGTTCCCTAACCCTTATCTCTTCCTGTAAAGTTCCTACTTAGTCATTTCTTATGTCAGCTCAGTATCACTCTTCCTGAGAAGCCATCCCCAATTCTCAGAGAATAAGTTAGCTGTCACCACTTTGGTCGCACACCACACCTTTCTGGTCCCTTATAATTATTTTTCTGATGTCTGTCTTCCACAGAAACTGTGAGCTCATTAAGAACAGACACAGAATCTCATTCACCCTTTTAACCCATGACAAACACCAGAACTATCCTCTTGGTGGTAGACTTCAAGGGACTTCAAGAGATCTTATTTTTATGAAACCCCCAATTATCTATATAAGTCATGGCTCTAAAGTACATAGGTCATTAGTGGAAATGGTTATTTTTATTTTACACAAAGAGCAATGGACTATGAAAAAGAGTTCAGAGGTAGGTAGAAGTTTTCATTAATGTTTCATTGGGCAGTTTTCTAGAGCCTTCCCATGTCACCTCCACTGATAGTTGACAGGAGGGCTTTAGCATTTGAAAAGAAAAAGTTAGCAAGAGGAATGAAAATTGGAAGTCAAGAGAAAAATATCTACAGAAAAATTTTACTGCGTATGACGATTCCTAAATTTGGTATGCTCAGGAGGAAAAAAAAAAAACACTTTTGAAAAGGTACTTTAGAAGAGATACAAGGAGGAAAACACTTGTGCATTAAACACGAGTACTTAGGAAGAAAAGGGGTCATGTGAAGTAGTTGAGAGGTCAATCGCTGATGCTAAAACGTCCTTTGTGAGCAATACAAGGGAAAAATAAACTTCAGGGTGTTATAATTAGATGGAAATCAACAGAGATAATAGCTCTTCAATCACCAAAACTTCATAAAATCACCTAATGCTTTCCTCTAAAGGATGATTTTTGGTCAAGAATGACAAAATAGTTTGGCTAGGCTGAAAACACTGAGAATACAGCAGACTGCATGCTTTATCACTAAATTCACTTGCAAATGTACCCCTGCACGCACGCACATACATGTATACACACACACACACACACACACACACACACCCCATTTGGTTTCTGGTCTCTTATCATTCATGCTGTTTTCTTTGACTAGTTCCTCATTTTTAAATCAAAGTTAACGTGGCACTGAAGTTCCAGTAGTCAGCTTGTGAAATCATTAAAGAGATAAAAACATATACACAGCTGGGCTGTCTTATTTCTAGAGAGGAGTCTTTTATGCTCTTCAATTAAATGATGCTTGCTTGCCTCTCTTTCTCCTACAACTCATTGCTGAAAAGTTTTGACAAATTCTAAGGAGTCATCTAATTGGATATTCACTATTCATCTATTCAGCTGATAAGCTAATCAGTCCTTAGGAAATGTTGACTTACCCACCATCTTGTTTTACTGGCTACATATTTGCAAGCAAATTATCAAACCAAATCTTTTATTTGAATTAAGAATTTCACTGATTCTGTTCTTGATCATAATTCTATAGAACCATGATAAGCATCACATCACAAAGACTACTGGCTTTTAATTTGGGACCGCAGTTTTTCTGATATTTGTAGAATTTAGCATTTAAAACTCTTTGGGAAGCCTAAATTACTGACATAAAGCAGACTGAAAAAAAAAAAACCTACAAAAGCTTAACCCCCAAAAGGAAACGTAAGCACAGATTAAAGCCAATTAAAGCACCTACGTTAGAAATAAAGAATGATCCCAGTGGCAAATTTTAAAGATTCTTGTTTAAGATTTAAGAACATAAAATACGAGATTTTACTTTTTGTGATAGTTTTGTGTAATAAATATTGAATTTGGAACTTATAATTAAAAATCAGTGGGGCTTTTAGAAACCATCTATCATCTGTAAAATAAGAGATGTTTGTATTAAGTTGAAAAATAAAGCAATAGCTATGCCAAAGCAGGACAAACAATATTTTCTTTAGTTATTCGCCCACAGTGAAGGCCAACTCAGATATATTGAAAATAGTTGCACTTCTATCAAAGTTCTCTAAAAACACTTGACATAAAGAATCCTTTTTTAAAGAATGAATTTTAAGCATAAAACAACAGGAAATGATGCTTTAAGTGTTTAAAGCAATGGAATAATAAGATGATAGGAAATCCTACATTCAAGAGGTTAATTTCTTCACTCAAGAACTCAATTTGGTTTAATCTGAAAAGTGCTCCAGTGAAATTATACTTCCCTGATTGGATATCTTGAATGGGAGAAGAGGAAAATAGGAATAATCATTGAACGGTAATGTGTGCCAGTAATGGGGCCAGGACCCCGCCTACATCTCCAGACACATCTTGCATTGTTCTTCCCTCTCATAGCATACCCAAGACGTGTTACACAGCTGTGGTTAGCTGAACACACCATGCAACTTCCTGTTTCTGTGACTTTTACATACTAGTTTTACCTCTCTACCTTTCTGCCTGTTTCCAATGTCTGACTAGTTTGCATCTCTTTGCTCTGTTGCAGATCAGTCTTCATCTTTATGTTAACCTTTCCCAGGGCTCTTGAGTATTTAATCTCTCCTTCTATCAAGGTATTTCTCGTGCTACCTTGTAATGTTTTGTTTATGTGCTCATATCTCCCTCCAAACTGATCTCCTTGGTAGGACATTTTAGGTCTTTTGAATTGCCTATTCCCAAACACACTTGTGCTATCTGTCAGAACACTGGCACACAGGGGAACATCTGGGTTGGTTTCCATTTACACATGTCATCTCAGAGTGCTCAGGACATAACCTCAAGACAGGGACTCGGTGACTCTATGCTTTGCTAAATAAACATCTGATGTTTGGAAGCTGTATTTTTTTTTTTTTTAATCAAGAAAGTAAAACATTTTAACTTCAGTCTGATAATTTTAATTTCTCTGATCATGGTGCCTTATGCTTACTAAAACTGATGTAAAAGATGCACTTTCCGCTTTAGCGAGAGGCTAGCAGGAGGAGCGATTGTACAGTGGGCTTTTACTAGGCCCTTCATACACAAGATTTTATTCTATCTTTGCAACAACCTTGTTCATTTAGTTAACAAGTATTAACATATTTTCCTCTAATCCAACCACTATCCCAGGAAATGGGTCTATACGTGTAAGATGTATGATGCCTTTGCTCTCAAGAGATTTGCATTCATGTGGACCAGACATACCTTAATTAAGTATACACATTTTAAAAGTACCATTTAGAAAAGAAAGCAGAGTTGGTAGATAGTCACCAAGAGTTTCTTTTCTCTCCTTTCCCTTTCTCTTCTTCTGCTTCTTCCTCCCTCCCTCTTTTTCTTTCCCTCTTTCTTTTCCTTCCTTCCTTTTTTCCTCCATCCCTCCTTCTCTTCCTCTCTCTCTCTCTTCCTCTTTCTTTCCTTCCCCCCTCCCTTCCTTCCTTCCTTCTCTCTCTCTTTCTTTCTTGTATTATGCAGTCAGGAAAGTTCTCCTGATAAGATGGTATTTGAAGACACCTAAATCAGAAGAAGGGGCTAGGTATAAAAATATATTAGTGAAGGGGCACCTGGGTGGCTCAGTGGGTTAAGCTTCTGCCTTCAGCTCGGGTCATGATCTCAGGGTCCTGGGATCGAGTCCCGCATCGGGCTCTCTGCTCGGCAGGGAGCCTGCTTCCTCCTTTCTCTCTCTCTGCTTGCCTCTCTGCCAACTTGTCATCTCTCTCTGTCAAATAAATAAAATCTTAAAAAAAAATATATATATATATAAGTGAAATTTATGCCAGGCTAACAGAACAAGTGCAAGGGCCCTGGAGAGGACACAAGTTTCTCTTTGGGAAATAATAAAGAACATAGTAACACAATGGCACGGGAACACCAGGTAGGAGGAAGGTTATAGGGACCTTGTAAATAATTGGATGTTGTATGAGGAAATAGAGATTTTATTTTTCACAATCCACTCATAGTACAGAGTGGAAAGTGAGCTTTATGGGAACAAGAATGGAGGAAGGAAATTGGCAAACTTGCATAACCAGACAAGACAGGATAGAGACAGGATTCAAGATATTTTTGGTAAGTAGCACTTAACTGCTACTGGGTTGTTTGAGGGATGATTTAGAAAGTGCTGGGGAAAACCAAAGTTGACTTCCAGGTTTTTGTCCTGAGCAGCTGGGTGCTATACTGTGGCACTATAAATTGGAGGAAGAGTAGGCAGATGAGAAAGGTCAAGAGCAGAGGAGCCAAAATGTTGAACGGATGATCTGTGTTAAGTTACCAGTAACGGTAACACACAGTTATCAAGAGAAAGAGAGCAAAGCAGTTGCTTGTATTAAAAGAATAGCAGGACTCAGATAAATAGTGATGACACCATAAAGACACCCAATGGGCAGCAGAGTCCAATTTTACAAAGCTACTCTGTTCCCGATGCATTTTGATTCAAAAATAGAGTGGAAAAAAAAATCCATGTCAACATTTGGATAAAATCAATGAAAAAAATACCCTTATACTTAAGCAGGTAGATTTAAAAAAAAAAAGTGTTCTAATCACGCAGTGTGTAAGTCAAAATATATCTTAAACAACACACAATGTATCAGCTTCCTTAAAGCTATTTCAAAGGGTTTTGTGTAAGTAACTTCATAGAGTAGGTAAATGGAGTCTTCAGAAAAACATTAATTTGATCCAATGAAGAGACTGGACTAGATGATTTCTATCTGAGGTTCCCTTTAACCCTCAAAACAACAGGACATCTTTCAGGGCTAATAAGCATTAGCTATGTAAAAGATGGATGCTGTTGGAGCAGATTTCATGAAAATAATGTTGGTTTCCCCTAGATAGAATATGCTTCATGGCTCTGAACTAAAGCAACATCAGTCATACCAATTCCATCCTCACACACTGGGTATATGCAAAAGCCATTGGTATTATTAACTAAAAAAAAATGTGTGCTTGGGACAGTCCTGGTTGATGCCTGTTTGGCTTAATTTGTATTAACAATGCTCTCTTGTGCTTTCAAAATTGTCCTGGTTTGGAAGATAAAGTAAATGGTCATTCCAGTTAAAAATGATATGTGCAACACCTACAAATCCAATGGGAGATGGAAGAGAGGAAGAACAGCAATTCTGGAAATGGGAAATCGACCACTTTCTGAAAGGCAGGACTGGCGGAGAAGTGAATCGAAAGCGAGGGGAGGATAGACTGCGGGGGAGGGGCCGGCTCCCGGCAAGCGGCGGAGCCACGGAGCACTAAATCGGGACTTTTAAAAGTCTGCTCCACAGAGGGACATGGCTCCAGAGGCTAAACCGGAGGGAAGCCCACGCGGGGTCAGCGTGGCCCCAGGTCCCGCAGGGTCACAGAAGGATCGGGGGTGCCTGAGTGGCGCAGAGCTAGCAGGTATCGGAGCGGGAAGCCGGCTACAGAGACAGAGCCGAGGAGTGAGCTCTCAGTTTGGGGTTACCTTGAACCGGTCGCAGGCTGGGTGAGCTCGGAGCGCAGCTGGAGGCGAGGAAGACGTGAGTGGGCCGGGGATTTTCTCTGAGGAGTGGAGCCCCGAATCTCAGCTCTTCCGGGCCGGAGACTAGGAGGCCTCCATTTCCATCCCCATCCTCCGGACTCTACGGAAAGCGCTCAGGGAACAAAAGCTCCCGAAAGCGAAACCGAGCGGATTACTCAGCACGGCCCCTGGTAAGGGCGGTGCAGCTCTGCCTCGGGCAAAGACACTTGAGAATCACTACAACAGCCCCCTCCCCCAGAAGATCAAAAGAAATCCAGCCAAGACCAAGTTCACTTAACAAGGAGAGCAGCGGAACTCCAGAGGAGGAGAAAGCAATGCGTGGATTTCATGGCTTTCTCCCCATGATTCTTTAGTCTTGCAGTTAATTCAATTTTTTCTTTAAAGGGCATTTTCCTAGGGTCTTTGCCACCCTTTTAGTATTTTATGCTCCTTCATATAATCTTATCTGGAAAAAATGACAAGGCGGAAAAACTCACCACAAAAAAAAGAACAAGAGACAGTACCAAAGGCTAGGGACCTAATCAATACAGACATTGGGAATATGTCAGATCTAGAGTTCAGAATGACAATTCTCAAGGTTCTAGCCGGGCTGGAAAAAGGCATAGAAGAT